>OVBA01000353.1:0-72339 GCA_900406435.1 Lepidium aucheri
AAGGACCAGAGCTCCGATCATAATCATCACAGCAGGGACACAAGCTAATCCGAGAGAGATTCTCCACCCGATGTTTCCTTTCATCTGTGCAGTGAAGTAATTGATGATCGTTGCAACCACAATACCAAAGATAATCGCCACTTGAAACCCATTGTTAAACGCTCCTCTAAGATTTGGAGGAGCCATTTCCGATAGATAAACCGGCACAGACTGAAACAAAAATCAAAGTCATAGTTGCGTCGTCATCAAGTTACTTTTAACCATATAGAGGATGAAAAAGAAACGTTTGTCGAACTTACTTGATTGGCGAATCCGACTCCGAAACCGAGTAGAATACGACCGATGAGAAGCATTGCAATGTTTTGAGCGAAGCCGTTGAAAGCAGAGCCGACGAAGAAGGTGAAACCACCGAGGAACATGGACCATTTCCTTCCGAAAACTCGAGTGATGGTGGAGGCAAAGAGAGAAGAGATCAAAGCCGCTACATAGAGGGACGAAGTGAAGAGAGTGAGAAGCTCACTATCAAATCGACAATACTCATTTTCATGTGCGCTCTTCATCTTCCTGAATACGTCAGGGAAAAACTCTTTTAAGAATGGCTCCATAGAGGTTACCCCTCCTACAAGAAATTGAAATCCCCAAAGTTACTCACTGAACATTTCTGGTCTCAAATCAAAGAAGAATTGAATCTGAGAAAAAGTAGAAAAAAAAAACCTGAGATCCCGAGATCGTATCCGAAGATGAGACCACCAAAAGCTCCGATGAAACATGTTACGAACACTTTCGGTGTCAACTTGTAATTATAGTTCCTGACACCCGGCGTTTGACTGACGAACCCACCGGCCATTTCTCCGATTTGATAGAAAAAGTCAAAACAAAAAATGATTTGTCAAAACGACGCCGCGAAAAGACAGAAGTAGCAGAGAAGAACCAACAAAGACGAGTTTGATCTTCGTCGTCTTTTTTGTCATATAATTAGTACAGAAGTAAGAATCGAAAATGAAAATGTAAGAAAGGATATTGATTTGAAAATGGAGAAAGAAGAGTTGAATATTCTGACTTTGAAATCGGAGAAGAAGAAGAAGAAGAACAGCTGTTTCTATTCACATGCATGTACAAAATAAATAATTTATAGACAAATAAGTCATATTTTTTCAACAAAGATATTTTTATTTGAATGTTGTGGGCCTTAACGAGCCGGTGGTCAATAAACAAAAAAGACCGCTAGTATTTTCATCGATTTTATTCTTTTATCAACTTAAATTACCTGAAAATCTATTTCCAAACTAAAAACTAAAAAGTGGTACGAAGATTTCAATATCTATCCAAAATCTGAGGCCAATTTGATACCTTAAAACTTTTTCACTCGTGACAGCCTTTCTTTTCACATGCATGGAGCTATAGTGAATGCAACGTCTTAATATTATCTATGGAATGGAGACAAAATTTAGTTTTTATAAAAACCATATTGTACGTCAAATTGATTTATGATAATATTGTTTTTTGGTTATTTGTCAGAGGATATTCAAACAATGTTATAAAAACAGGTGTACCGGTAGTCTATTGATTAGAAAAGTTGACTATCACTAATTTTGAGGTGTCTTTTTCTATATTATTTTACTAAATTATATGCAATTCTATACTTTTATTCGTATTCTATTGTTACATTCAACTCCTTTTAAGTTTTACACTGAAAAGTCAAAAGTCGCATTACATTAATTTCATAATGTTCCCACAATGTTTCGCCATCCCTGTTACATCAATACATCATGTATCAATGTTTTCTTCATTTAATCGATATAAAATTTAGTAATATGTTGTGAATGATATATGTTGATACATAGAACAAAGTGCTATACATGTATATATATATATATATATAACACAACCCCTCGAAGCTCGAAACAAGATTCCAGATGTGGACCCTATATTTGTAGTCCCAAAATTTGTATTTTTTAGAACTGTCTCAATTGGTATCTAAAGAAAAAATTATCTCAGTTTGCTTCTTCTCAACCTATAGTTGACCCATTAATTAGTCGATTTTCTTTATTAATAAATGAATATTTCATAAAAGGAACGAAAATAAGTGAATTTGTAATTAGTTGGAATCTTTTAAGCTAATGCAACAGTGTAATAGCTTTGAGAAATTCAATTTTGTTTTTGCAATTGCAATTTCTTACGTATATGGTACTAAATTCGGATATAAATCTCATTCTTCATAGACTCATCAGATTTCGTCTAAGCATTTTATGTTCTTGAGGACCGGCAACTTGAAACTCAGTTATTATATCTTTTATATTTTAATATATTGCAGTGCTTATAAAAAAAACAGCTAATGTTGTTCTTACAGTTTTCTACATGTATAGAAAGAAAAATTGTAATTTTGGAGCTAATTTTCTATACCTAAAAACCTCGCTGCAACAAGACAATTAGGTGTCTCCATCACATGGGTTAAGCCAACTTGGCTTTTAAATGATTTACAAATCTATAATATAAGTAAAACGCTGACTGATAAGAGTAATTGAAAACACGACAACGAAATATATAATTGGAAAAGGCTAGACAGCTAAACCATGTATACCACATCAAGTTGAAAAAGAAAGATTGTTTTGAACATTTTTTTTTTTGAAATCATCATATTTTACAATTTAACATTTCAAATAAAAGAAATGTAAGTTAATATTGATATCAGGCCTCGTCCAGCTTGGTTCATTAGATGTAAGTTAATATTGATATCAGGCCTCCTCCAGCTTGGTTCACTAATGGTTCAGTAAGTACGTGGACCGTGAAATGAACAGTACAAGAAAATATTGGGGAAACCTACGGATATTCCGTCGGTTTCCATAGGAAATGAGCAATTTCCTATGAAAATCGATGGAAAGAGGTGGTCGGGTTAGAGTCGTCGGTTTTGAGCGGTTTGGTTGGTGACCGTGGGTTTAATCGACGGACACCTACGGGTTACGGTCGTAGGTTTCCATTGATTAATATCATAGAATACTGTAGGATAAAAGTCGTAGGTTGCCGTCGGTTATTGCCGTGAATTTCTGTAGCATTGTCTACGCCGTGGGTTACCGTAGGCCCTGTTGGTCGTAGGTTCCCGTGGCTTCGCGCCGTGGGTTACCGTAGATTTTGTAGTCTGTAGCTTAACGTCGGTTTCAGCCGTTGGTTCATTGTCCGTAGGTTACTGCCGTGGGTAACCGTAGGGATGGTTTTCGTAGGTTTCCGTTGGATTCAAAGACGTAAGTTTCCGTTGCAAACATTTCCGTAGGTTTCTGTAGGAACACCAGCCGTAGGTTTTTGTAGGAACACCAGCCGTAGGTTTTCGTTGCCAAGCTAGCCGTAGGTTTCCGTAGGAAACGATACCGTTGGTTTTCATAGGTTTTTTCCGTGGAATGTCGTATGTTTTTTCCTTGGAATGTCGTAGGTACATTCCGTCGGCTTTCGTAGAGACTGGCCGATGGAAACCGACGGATAGTTTTTTTTTAAAATTAATGATTTTTATTAGTTTTATTTAAAAATATTAATTTTAAATAATTGCAAATAGAAAAAACTAATATATTAATAAAATATTTAATTTATAAACAAAATGTATTAAAAATATATATTAAAAAGTGGAAACTAAAATTGGAAATTCAGATCTTGTGTTTCATTATCTTGCGTTAGACTCTTTGGTTGCATGAGTTCGAGTAATCTGGCTATTTGTACTTGATTCTCAGCAAATTTTGTTTTATGTTGCGCATGTCGTTCGTCATTCTCGCGGAGTTTCTCCATCATGGTCACTTGGTTGGCCCTAAGAGTCAGTAGCTCCTGTCGCTCTTGCTGACTTAGACCGAATCCTTAACTCAGGTCAACTCTAGCAGGCTAACCATCCGCGGTAACTAGTTTGCCAAAGCCTAGTCTTCGTCCTTTGGTGCAAGGAGTTTCCTGTAAAAAAACAAATGTAATTAGAAATTTTTTAAAAAAATGTAAATATTAGTAATAAACAATATTTGAAAATTAACACTACCTCAACGACAATTTGGTTGACGGTATCTCTCGGAAGTGAAGTAGATGGGCTAGCTCCGTCCTGAGTCATCTACGTTTGGAGCTCCATCGTCCTCTGCTCCACCCTCTCAACGACTTCCAACACCTTAGAGTTCTCGATCCTCCCTGACTTCTTCCCAGTGTGACAATCCTTCATTAGGCTGAACCAATCCGGTACGCATCCATTCTTAGCTGTCTACAAAAAAAAATTAATTGTCGTCAGTGTTTTTGAAATATCTATAATTATGTAAAATAACTATATCGAACTTACCATATCGCGCTCAACGCGCTCGAATGTATGACAGCCGACGGTGTGGGTACTCGGCGCCTTTACTGTCACGTCTTGTCCTCCTCGACGGTTCTTCTTGTTCTGATCATAAATTTCCTTTAAGGCGGGAGTACTCCAGTACTCAACAAACCCTTGCAAACGATCCTGTGGGCACCCATACGGTTTGGTAGATAGGTCCTTCTCCCATGCAGTCTTCCAGGCATGGATGTGGTTACTGTATGAAACACTACATTGCTCCTCAAACTTTTTCTTTACTAGAGGAGTGTTCTCGACAGCCCAGTTGAAATGTTGCTGGTTGACAATTTTGATGATAAACATTTAAGTTGTAAATTTTAAAAAAATTTAAAAATATAAAATAAATGTAAAGTAAAAAAAATAATATCGTAAATGATTCGAACCACTGCTCTTTAACCCACAACAGGAATTTGTTATAGGTAAGGTATGCACCGTAATGTTGTTCTTGAATCATGTTCTTTATGTATGTAACAATTTCGCATTCGAGGCGAAACCTAAATCAAGGTGTGTAGTTATTTTATAATTTGGTGAATAAAAATAAATATATTTGTAAGAAAAAAAATTTTAAGAATAAATACCATGTCGAGTTTTGAACTTCGAGTTTAGGATCGAGAAATTTCAAATGACCTCGATCCTCACTCCTAAGAATCTGCTCGATCGTCAGATTAAGGAATTGCGAGCTAGTAGAAGGCCCGACCTGCGAATCAGGCACTCAACCAGGAGGTAATAAACGCTGCGAACTCGGAGTACGGTCAGAATCGTGCTCTGATGGTCGACGTGACTGTGCTCGATGGAAATCCTCATACGAAAAATCTCTAATAATAACATAAAATTTTATTTTTAGAAAAACCTTCTTTTTAAAAAATTGATATTAGAATTTATATACTAATAATTATACTTAAAAATTTATTTAAAATATTGAAATATATAATTATTTAGACATATATAAATTTATATAAATAAATTATCTTAAAAATGAATATTTTAAAAATATAGAAATGATATATATAGGTAATATTTATATATTTATTTCTTCAAACTACTATATAAATATATATACATAGTTATATACATGCCTTCTATGTATTAATATATAGATATTAATACATGTATACACGTACATTAATTTTGTATGCATTTTATGTTAAAAAAAAATTACAAAAAACATATTCCTAAACAAATTTTTTATTTATTTGAACATACATTTTCCTAATCAATTTATATTTTCATAAACATACTATTATACAATTTCTTAAACTAATTTTATATGTAGTAACATTTTTTTTTTACCAATTTCTAACAATAAACTGAAAATAAATCTGATTTGCACCAAAAAAAAAGTTTGTTCTTCAAAAAAAAAATTGTTCTTGAAAAAAAAAATTTGTTCTTGATAAAAAATATTCCTCAACACCAAATCCTTGTCAAACATACAAATTTATGCCATAAACTCGAAGGCAATACCAATAGGAGGCCGAAATCGATCTCTTCCACAAGTTATCAACCTAATTACACCACCTATTTCATCTAGAACCAACATCTCATTTCAAAATCAAATTGTTTTCAAAACTAAAACCTAAATCTAACTAGAAAGGAAGAATAGAAATAAAAAACTTACAGATTGTCTATTGTGTTGCAGGTGATCGATTCGCCGGAGGAAAGGATGGGCGGAGTCGCGGCGGAAGAGAAATGGAAGATTGGGCGGCGGAGAAATAAGGAAGAAGAAGGAGTTAGGTGAAATAGGGTTAAGGACCGTGGGTTTCCGTTGATTTTTAAGTAAACCCATTGGTTTCCATTGGTTAATAATTAAACCTGTAGGTTTCTGTTGATTAATTTTAAGCCTGCGGGTTTCCGTTGATATTTAACCCGTAGGTTTCCTTTGACTAGTTTTAAACTCGTAGGTTTCCGCTGATTAGTTATAAACCCATAGGTTTCCGTTGATTAATTTTAACTGTGGGTTTTCGTTGGTTTTATTTAAACCCGTGGGTTTCCGTTGGTTATATGTAAGCCCGTGGGTTTCTGTGGCTGTTAAGTAAATCAGTCGGTTTCCATATGTTATTCAATGGGTATCATTGTGTAATTGATATGAATTCTCGGCTAATTGCAATTTCCTGTGATTGATTTACCCGTTAAATTTTAAAAGCAGATTTAATAAATTCTAATAAATGTAATATATATTATATAAAATAAAATGGTAAAGCACATAATATTAGAAAACTTATATTCTTAAATATCAGAACTTAATTTATAAAACATTACAAGGTACATGCCACAACATTATAATATTTTTTTAAGAACATTATAACGTACTAAAATTTAATTAAAAATCCTAAATAAAATAACAACACATGTGTACACAATTAAACTAAATCATATCCATTATCATTCAAGTGGCGGATAGCCCAAACTAGTAGTGGCAAACAGTACGGCCTCCCCAGTGATTAAATCCACATGCCGGTATGGAATCCTCTGTAAAGCTGATTCTACCTCGAAAAAGGTGACTACCCGGAATTGCCATATCTTGTATCTGGTCACAAACTCGGTATGCGATTCCCATTGATTCATGAATATTTGGAACCATCTGAAGAAATGAATCAAAGACTGCTAGTCCGACATCTTTGTTACCACATAGGCAGAGAAATGCAGCTGCTGCAAAACGCGCATAGAGAAGATGTGGTATTGCATTTAGTAGAAGACTAATTCCTTCTTCTGATGGTCCAGTTTTTGTAAGGATTCGTAACCCAATCACATATTGAGCAGTAAGATTCCTAACATTTCTAAATCATTCAAGAAATGGACAGAACAGTGAGGACAGTTCACCAAGGTGGGTGTTGAAGATGAACTCAGTAACGTCCACTTCGCACAACACTTCCTCTGAATAAACCACTTTTTGTAGAGTGCGTCCAGCGGCAATAAAACCTTTTGATTCTCGATATCCTTCCTTTCCCACACGACGAACAATATCGTGAACTATTTCATATGGTAGAAAAGACATTTTTATTCTAGTTTGTGTCTTAATCTAACAATAAGAGTTACTGATTTATAGGAGTAGAGGTCGTTGGTGCCCGTAGAAAATGTAAACCGATGGAATCCGACGGCAACCAACAGCCCTTGACTTGACAATGATCTTTGGCAACTGATACACGTCTGCCTTACTGATGCACTTCAGCCTTGATATGACGATTCCAGTCCATTGTTTTTTGTAGCTTATAAAGCCTACGGAAATCCACAGTAACCTATAGCACTCAGAATCCATTGGTTTCTGTAGGTAAGAAGACCTACAGAAACCAACGGCATCCAGCACCCGTTGGTTTCCGCTGACTTTAGCACCAACGGAAAGCAACGACCTTCAGTGTTATCTTGACATATAGGACACACTAATCTCTCGTGAGTAGACCAACCAGATAGCATACCATAAGCTGGAAAATCACTGATAGTCCACATTAGAACCACTTTTATTTAAAAATTTTGCTTGGTAGAAACATCATAAGCAGTACTGCCATTCTTCCAGAGCTCATTCAATTCCGCGATAAGCGGTTGCAAAAATACATCCAATGATCTGCGGGGATAATCAGGCCCTGGGACTAGAATAGACAAAAAAAAGAACTCTGGTTTCATATACAACGCGGGTGGTAGGTTATAAGGTGTTATAATCACCAGCCAAACAGAATATTGTCTCCCATGTTTCCCAAATGGACTAAATCCATTTGTGGAAAGACCTAGATATACGTTCCTCGATTTGGCAGCAAAATGTGGATAAATTGATTGGAAATGTCTCCATGCGACTGCGTCTGACGAGTGAAGAATTTGACCACCTGAATTGTGTTTTAAATTCCATCTCATTGCTCCCGCTGTGCGATCTGACAAGTATAACCTCTTAAGCCTGTCAGCTAATGGCAGATACCACATCCTCTTGTATGGAACCCGATTCCTCCGACGTGTATCCTGGAATCGAGGTTTCTTACAAAACCGACAACGTATCTCATTCACATTCTTTCCCCAGAATATCATGCAATTGTCTTCGCAAACGTCTATCATGTCATATGGTAATCCAAGGCCGCTTACCAATTTCTGAACGTCATTATACGTTGTAGCATGCGAGTTAGCGGGTGGCAAAATTTTTCGCGTATAAGAAATGATCCAATCCATCGTTTTCTCCAATAAATGACAATCCGTTTTCATATTCATGAGTTCAGCAGCGGTCGACAATGATAAATAATCATCGTTACAACCAAAATACAACGGCTTCTTTGCTGCATCTAACATAGTAAAAAAATTTCTAGCTTCGGCATTTGGTTCTTCACCCCTATTCCTAGCTTCTGTGAATCCCAGAATTTCCTCCCTATATGCATCATTAACCATTTGGACTGTACTATCGTTATTTTCTACCGGGGTTCCACTCCCATCATCTAAACCACATCTATCACTAGTTCCCACATTAACTTCTATTTCGTCATCTACCATGTTCCCTAAATCATCACTAACACCTAGATTACCTACTCCACTTCCACTCACGTAGTTAACATTCGAGTTATTTTCCCCATGGAAATACCAAATTTTATAACTTTGACAAATACCTCTACAGTAAATATGACTACAGACATTCTTAACACTGATATACTGCATATTCTGGCATTTATTACAAGGGCAATACATCTTACCCGTTTTGATCGTTGAACTTTGATATGCGGCAAACTCCATAAACTTTTTCAACCCTTCTGCATACTCTTCCCTTAGTTCTCCAGTGGTTTCATCGATTCGCGGTCCATCCAACCAAGCCCAAAAGTTTGAGTTTGACATTTTTTATTTTGGTTTCGAAATAGGGGTTATAAGGCAAAGAAAAGAAACTCAATGTGGAGTTATATATGTCACAAAACCGACGGAATCCAACAAAAAGCAAGAAAAATCGGTTATGCACAGTATATGGACAAAAAAACGTGTTCTAACTACCATTCCCATAGGTTACCATCAATTCTGAAACCGAAGGAAACCGATGGACAACATTTTTGCCGATGGAATCCTACGGAAACTAAATTCCGTAGCTTTCCATAGACTTTCTAATCAACGGATTCCTATCTCGTGTTATTTTTTTAAAAAAATTTCACTCTATCGGTTTCCGTTGGTTACAAAGCCGATGGAAACCTACAGACATTAATTTCTGTAGGTTCCCATCAGCTTTGTAACTTACGAAAATCTATGGCGTGTTATTTTAAAAAAAAATTTAGTCCATCGGTTTCTGTTGGTTACAAAGCCGATGGAAACATACGGAATTTATATTCCGTAGGATTTCATAGGCTATTGTATTCTACGAAAACCTATGGCATTTTTTAAAAAATATTGCCCATCGGTTTCCATAGGTTCGAAAATCGATGGAAACCTACGAAAATGAAATTCCGTAGATTTCCATTGGTTACGGAACCTACGGAAACTTACGGATACGTTTTTAATATTATTTAAATTTTGGCCTCGATTTTCATAGGAAGCAAACCAACCAAAATCAATGGAAAATGGGCTTCCGTAGGAGTCCAACAGTTTTGCTCACCTACGGAAACCGATCACTTGACAAACTAACGGAAACCAACGGTTTTAAAATTTTAGATTGATTTCCATTAGTTTCCGTGGGTATTATTAATCGACGGGAAAAAACTGTTGGTTTTTCCGTAGGTTTTGACCTCGTTTTCTTGTAGTGGAAGATGGGCCGAGAGAACGACAACCCAACACACAAAGAAGCCTTCGGTCTCAAGATAAAACGAGTCAAAACGGCACGATTACATGATGATGTCGTGGAAGTGGCGAGAACTTACTAAGAGTCGAGTCTAAGTCTTGAGCATATAAGAAGGGGGTTCGAAGAAAGAGGGGGACGACAAAAAAAATCCTAGAAGACTAGACTAGGTTAAATCTTTTCGTTTTGCGTTCGAATCTTGTAACCTAAACCCTTGACCAATACAGTTTGATTATCTCATACTCATTCAATTTGTCAGTTCGTTGTTCTCGTTATCTCGACTTGATCGATATTAGACCATCTCCATTGGAGTTTCTTAAGAGGGTTCTTAGCAATTTAAAAAATTAAAAAAATTAAGAAACTATGTAAGAGAATAAGATAAGTTTCTCATCTAAGAACTTTTCAACAAACCATAAGAAACTCATTTGTATAATTGTTGGTTTTTAATTGGTTCAATTTTTATTAAAAAAATTAAAAATTTAATTGTGCTAAATCTTTTAATTAAATATTATTTTTATATTAGTTAGATACTCATTTGGATATCTTAATGGATGGAGGTGCTCTTAGTATCATCAGTCACTACCATCAGTTTTAAAATCAATGCAATAAAATATTTATACAATTTTCAAGTAAAAAAACATAGAACAAAGCAAATAAATTGAGCTCGATTGAAGAGAAACAATGACACAAATTCTATCAGTCTGATACCATAACAAAGTAAAGAGATGAAACAGTTTGTTTTTGATTAATTAGCCAAAGTATTCATACAGTGAACTATATACAAGAATAAGAAGCTGATTAACAAGACTATTTAACCAACTGAATCAATCACTAAAACAAACAATTAACCACACAAATAAACCGAAGATAACCGGTCCATATGCTAATAAAACGCTGGTTTGGTCTGATCAATGGTTGTCTAATGCTTTCACGAGAGCAGCTAGAGGCATTTTAGGTAATTTTGATCATGTACGATCATATTTCTGATGGAACGTACCAATAACCAGAGAAGTGTTTCACTCATCAAATATATCGCACATATCTTAAGTCTATATATAGCCAAAATTAAAGCTGGATTCAAAGAATATGAACATTGTTATGAAGTGGTGAACAGAGTGATTGATAAGACAACCTCTATCTTATGTAGAAATTCTCTATTAATCCCGTTAAAGAGTACTATGATACCGAACTAGTGACCGCCAACTGGTGTGATTGTAATCATCAAAACGGATAATAAATCCGAAATTTATGTAAACTAATAAAACCTCTTTTACATCATCGCATAATCCACAACTGACCTCTAGAAATCCGCGGCATCAAGTAATTTATTTTTGCTCCTTAAGTTAAGGTTCAACTGGTAACAAGTATTAATGGATTCCTCAACATTCTTTAATACGAAGATATCATCACCGTACGTATATACTCCAGTAAATTATTTTTTGCACATGTAATTGGGAAAGTATAAATCAAACAGCTCAGTACAGTAATATATAAGTTATACATGTTCATCGAACGTACGATATGTTTGTAATTTTACGGTTTTTACGTAGATATGTGAAGAAAATGAATACTAGAAAACGACGACGTAGGAATTCCGACAATGATTAAACCGACAACACATAAAATGCTTACACGACAACGAGAACACACCCGTGGATCATAGGCGGTGCATATCTCATCATTCCATATACTTCGAAATGAAGAAATATCCAAACCAATCTCTCTCTCTCTTATCTTCACAAACACATGTTTACGTATATATATATATACATAGAACAAGGATCAAGTAATAACAAATTTCATTAAGAGAGACAACAACAAAAAGAAAAAGAGAATAATGTCGTCGTCGAGGGAGCTACAATACTTGGAGCACACATACAGAAACAATCGTCCCACAACAGGTCTCCTTAACTCCATCTTCATGACTACAGTCAACACCGCCGCTCGTTCTCTCGTCTCCGTTGCCTCCACCGCCTCCACGCCCGAGATGTCTTCTCGGCGGTGGTCGGCTTCCGACCATCTCAGGTTCATGTCTATGATGATGACGTGGCTCACCCTTTGGTTCCTCAGAGTTTTCTTGGACTATCTTCCTCGTCCTCTCATCTCTTCTTCTTCTTCTTCGTCTTCTTATTCTTATTCTTATCCTCCCTTTAGTTTCGCTTCGGGTCTTCTTACTGCGGCGGCGGAGAACGCGTTGGTTCCTGTTCCGGCTTCCTCGTCCTCGTCAACATCATCAACGGCGCTAGTGAAGTATTCAGGATCATCAGACTTGGGTATGAGGATTTGTGATGGCGTTGATGAGCCTTCTCTTAACTCTCTTGGTAGAGCACTTTCTCACGTAAGTAATTTTATGCTAATGCTAATCATGCATTCGTTATTTATTTAGTGTTAATTAACATTAACGTATCAAATTTATAATGTATTTAAGAGATGTTAATTATGGAGTATGGACGCTAGCTGTATTGTTGCTTTGTTATATTTGTATAACTCGGATTGCTTTAATTGAGCTTTCTATTTTTGGACACTCCACGAAGTGCCTAACGTGGACACCATCTCTATTCTTTCCACGTGGCCAACATGCTTAGCGCCACGTCATATATGAAAAACAGTGATGGAATTGTAGTCCATATATAACACTCTGATTTAGTAATAGAGACTAATTACCATAATTTAGTGAGAAACATTTCTATTAGTATATATAAAGTGTATTATCTTCTGACGAGCTCTCGTTGGGACAGTACAACCTGCTAGTATAGTTAGATGTGGTATATCTGAACATTTAACTTTGCATCTATTTGGATAGTAATTGATATTATGGATTCTGAGTATGGGTCTTACCGTTATGCATGTACATCTCAATATGTGTCGACGAGTAGGCACTAGCTCTCATGAACGAGATTCCAGTGAGCTCAAGGAAATACCAATTTGCCATGGGGATGGCTGAGAAGATAATGGAGGATAACGCCCAGAGCAACCACGTGGATCTGCTCGACGTCAATCGTGTGGCCCTAGCGTCGTCCTTTGCACGTACAACTGCACGTTTGCAGGACTGCTTGAAACGCTCTCGAGCGGCAGAGGAACCGTTTGGTGGTTTGCCGCTGCGTGTGGTCAGCGCTCTTCCGCTAGGAGGCTATGTAACTTCTTATGTCAGAGGGCTGAGCACATGCGTTAACACGGTTAGGTCCTTGGCTGATATGACTGGTAACTTGTTATCACAAAGTAGGAGGAGGGAGTCTGCAGCGGTGAGAACGGGTGGTTCTCAAGAAAATGAGGTTGAACTGGCAGTAGAGAAGCTGGCGGAGGAGCTTCTGTGGATGACTGAGAAGCTTAGGCATTACGGTGCGGTGGAAGAAGGGATTAAACGGTGGAGCTACGCTTCTGGTTTAGCTTCCTTGTCTCTCACGGCTGCTCCTAGGGTTCAAGGCCTATTGGTTAAAATTTCAGGTACATTCAGTTCATTTTGAGACGAAAGGCTTTTGGTTTTGTTTTATGACTTTCTGTAGAGTTCGGTTTTTGTGCTCTTAATCCTTAGACCTGCCATATATATTAATTTAAAGTATTTAGGCAAGATTTGTGGTTTTCTCACAAATTCGTATTGTTTTGCAGCGGTCTTAATAGGAGAGTTAGCAAGAGACAGCACAAAAGTTCCAGGACAAGTGACATTCAAGCTCCTTGCTAACTGGTTACCATTGTTTAGTCACGCAAGGAACGGGCTTGCGTTTCCAGTGCTAACAGGTTACGAGAGGGTTGAGGTGGAACGAGCCATAGACAAAGCAATCTCAACTTTGCCTGCACTTGACCAAGAAATTCTGCTTACAAACTGGCTCCAAGATTTCTCAGTCTCGGCCTCCGAGTGGCCCAATCTCCAGTCAGCGTATGACCGTTGGTGCCATTCCACTCGCGAACTTGTCATGTAGGCGACCAATACCAGTCGTTATGGTTATGCTCCAAAGAGAACAAAAACTGGATATGTTTGTCGTGCTTTTTCTTTGCTACGAACTTTTGGTATTAGCTTTTGTGTCTTACACATTTATGTTAAGTCTCTTAGGTAATAAGACTAGTTCCCATCTACTCAAAAAGTTTCAGATCTAAACCCTTATTAAACCTTTTTGATTTATTGCCTGAGAGCTAAAACCAGATAAACCTAGCCTATTCTACGGTAGCATGCACGAACATTAATGAAATAGCCACCTACTACGTAATGACGCTATATCCCAAAAACTGTAAATGCGGAAGCAGAAAGTGTAAAAAAAAAAAAAAAAAAAAAAAAAAAAAAAAAAAAAAAAAAAAAAAAGCTTGAGAAAGAAAGATTTAATCTGTGACTGTTTATAAGATTGAAGGAAATGTGATAATGTTGTTGTTCATACACGGTATACAAAGAGGCATGGCTAAGGTGCAGAAGTTCTTAGCTCATGATTTCATTTATTTCTGGATCTCTCTTCCTTTGCTCCCACTAGCTTTGTCCAGAGGAGGAAGTTGAAACTTCTGCGCTGCATACGGGGCAAACCTGCAGAAAATTGTGTCAGGTCAATGACAATTCCTTTCGTTTATGTGAATACTGACAAGAGAAGAATCCAATTTCTATTTCTGCTTGTTCATAAGCTGAGAAGTTGCTGTTCCTAATTCCCATGGAAGCTGATGAGATAAGTCCCTTAAGGAATTAAGAGATCCTGCTAATTAGCAACAAAACCCCTCAGTTTCGAGAAAGGCTCATGTATACCATTGGCACAGCACAAATGCTATCCATAAACTCAAGATTCATAATAATGCAGTCTGTACGCTCATACTTTTCGACTAACCACAATATTCCGTACTGTGAAAACAGATAATCATTGTGTAATTATCAGATACTGTGGCGGTTCTCTAACCAGATAGTGTTTATCCTACTCAAAATTGGTATGTTTTGGTTGAGGAAAACAGACAACAAGCAGTCTCCAATTTGTTTATGAGGTTTCGCATAGTTGATTACCGTAGGGATATAATTCTCTAACAACATTATTGGTTTTGAAATGCGCACCTTGTTTATCTTCAACCAGTTGTTTATACACTCCGAGTGGTAAGAATGTTTGCATGGGAGCAGTATCAAGTCATCGTCATCCTCGTAGTCTAAACGACATATAACACACCTGAATCGCAGAATTTAATTAAAGCTGTGCACAAAGATATCAATGGTTTACATCATTGGTTAATAAAAAGGCCTTACGACTCATCAGTTCCATTCCAATTGTCTCCATCTTTATATCTTTTTGAAGGCAAAGATGCAATCGTATCCGCAGACAATCCTCTACTCTCGGTTCCCACAATGTCGCCAAGAGCAAGCAGCTCCTGCAAACATTAGATAGATCTTAAACTAGTTATAAGCCAACAGTGTGTCGGGTTTGTGAATTTGCATATTAAATGGCAATGCAGGATATATCTTAAACTAGATTACAACATTTTTAACAATAGTACTTAACATAAAACTATAAACCGTTTCACGAAATCTTGAGAGAGCCTAGCATCCAAAAAGCACAAAATATCATGAGTGTATTTTGTACCTCATATGAAAGCTCATCAGGATCCATCTCACCCCAGGCATCCTGAAAAAACATAACATACAGATCTTGAATGGAAGCCGATTCAAATCACAAAAAAATGTTTTACTTTATATGATCCTCTACCCTGCAATTCTAAATTTTAGTTTATCATTTTCCACAAAATGGACTCGAGTCTATAAAAATACAGTACACCACGAGATCATATGCCGAATGGTGTGAGCATAACCTTCTCCGAAATCTGTGACCACTTAAAGTTTAACAGATTACAACTGAATCAATAACTCTACTAGTAGATGCATCTTAGACCTTCAAAAATTTTAGTTGATTTTTTTTCCACAAAATGGACTCGAGTGTATCAAAATACAGTACACCACGAGATCCTATGCCAAAGGTGTGAACATAACCTTCTCTGAAGTCCGTGGCCACTTAAAGTCAACAGATTACAACTAAACCAATAACTCTACTTGTGGATGCATCTTAGACCTTCAAACATATAGATGTGTAAAATTCTAGTAGCATAAACGGAAATATAGTTGGGTTCAACCTATTACCCATATATCAAAACTACATTAAATTATTCCATGGCACACAATTTCCAGAAGTTGACAACCTTCAGGACAAACAATAACTGCCTCATCTACACAGGGAGGAGTATCTAACTGGGCCTCCGGACTAAAAGGTTAACACCACATACTAAGCTTAGTAAGCTATCACAAAACAAAAAAAACTAATGCCACGTTTGAAGGATAGTAGATAGACAGAACCATGCAAGATGTATCAGTTAGCCAGCAGCAGTTCAATGTCACGACTTTGTCCTTTGGCCACTAGATGACTAAACAAAAAAAGGGTTGGGCAGTAGTTCTTATCAAATACTGGGGCAAAAAGGTTCATATTCTCAAGCTGAGTTTAAAGATCACTATAAAAAGGGGTTTGTTATACTGTAAGGAGCTAACCTGAGAAGTATCACTCTCATCCTCTAGATCTTCAACCCCTGCAACCAATAACAGTTAATATGATCTCAAACCCATCTTAGAACGCACATCAAATAGAACCGGGGTGTTGGCTACAAGTGTACTTACGATCTGCTAACCCAGTTAAGGCAGACAATCTAGCTGCCATTTCCCTTTCTTCAGCTTCCTGAAGAGCTCTAGCATAGGCCTCATCATCTGAATAAGCAACTTCTTCGGTGTCAGAGATTCTGCCGGCCTCATCATCATGAGCATTCACATCGGGCGCATCTTCCTGAGGATCCACATCTGTTTCATATTCGTCTTCATCATCATCCTCATTCTCGGGATCATCAAACTCATCCTCATCGTATACATAACTTCCAGTTTCCCAGCTCCCGTAGTCGCTTATTTCACTGTTCATAGTCAGCATCATATACGCCCGCTCCTGAAACCCCAAAACATACACGCACACGGATAAAACAACAGTAATCAATAGACAATTCTACCCAAGAATACAAACTCCAAATGAAATTAGACAGAAAAAAAAGCACTGAAGTATTCCGCGTGTCCAGGAATAGAAGCACCGAGAAAGCCCTAAGTACATCGAAAAACCTAAGAAACGCAGAATTCCCAAAAGAGACAAATGAAAGAAAATTAGCACCTGTTCTTGCAGCGTGCGAGCAAGAGCAAGATCCGCGTCAATCTGGCTTAGATTAGAGAAGGGAACTCTAGCGGAAGAAGATCTGGGAGGAAGCTCCGCCACCAAATTCGATCCGCTCTCTTCAAGCGGCACTGCAACCGTCGCTTCTCCCTCCCCTTGCTCTCCTTTATCGCTAGCACTTCCAGCGTCTGAGATAACAGCGGTCTGACGAGTCTCCGGCAACCGACCATCAGTGTCGTTAATTTTGGTGGCTTGCTCGGGAGCGACGACGACGTTAGCAGCTTGGCCATTATCGTTCTCCATGGGCATGATTGGAAACCTAGGGTTTTGGAAGAATCCGAAGATCGGGAGATGATTGAACAAAGCGATCAATTTGGGGATTGGTATCGAGAAGGAATAATTGAGGAATCTGAGAAAACCATGAAACGACACGAGGCGAGAGAAGAGAAAAGAAAATAGTGTAGTTCTCTTTAAGCTGATTTCAAAAATTTGAAAATGAGCTTAAGTTTCTTAGAAATCAAACCCCTTTATTTTTGGTTTCTTTCTAAAACTCACCGACTATGTTTATCATCACTTTTAATACCGTTTTGTTTTGTTCAAGAAGCTGTTCACTCGGTAGTACATTGTTAATCTAATACTACTAGCAAAGATTGTGTTTGCGGTTGACAAGTTAATTTACCTTGTTAATCAATGCAACATTTCATCTTCTTATATGATTTTTTTTATGTTGTTGTTACTTATTGGAATCATTTTGGCATATTATTCATATTGATTCTTTCTAAGAAAAATCAGATAATGAGCCGATCAAGCTTATAAGGGTAAACAATGTTATTTTTATGTGTCGATGTGTGGAAGGACCGATACGCCAAGACTTATAGCGGAAACGTGCAAGTAAACAAAACTTCTGATTTTGATGATAAACATAAATCTTGGCTTATCCATATGCCACAATCCAATTTTCATTTTATTTTGTTAGAGGTTGATTCATCATATTTTGTATATATAGTAAAACTTCTATAAATTAATAATATTAGGACTTTAAAAAATTATTAATTTTGAGAGATTTATAAACTAATACTATTAATTTATAGTTTTTTAATTGTTTAGAAATGATAAATTGAAACCATTTTTAGATTAACTTTTTGAAGGTTATAAATTTTATAATTTTGGAACTACAAATTTTAATATTTATAAGATAATATTTTTGACCATAGATTACCAATACTATATATATATATATATATTCAAATATATGATTAATGACCTCAAAACTTTGGTTAATTTTTACGACATGTTATATTACAACATCATAATTTGAAAATAAAATATAACAATTATTTATAGAGTTGAGTTCTAGGAAATATATTTTTTTCTAATCATACATTTAAATATCAACTTATGTATATATAGATGTGAATTTAGATGATTATTAATTTATGATATTATTGAGACTAAATTTTTACATAGGAGTTTCAAAATAATAATAATTATATTAATTTATTAAGTTTGATCAAATTTTACAGTAGCCCGTTCTGGAACCTAAGAATTTTATTAATTTATAGAGTTTATTAATTTATCGAGTATTAATTTACGGAAGTTCTACTGTATATAATATTCTCAAAATCCACGCTCTCTCTTTTCTTTCTGGATCCTAATTCCAGTAACTTTTCAATGGCTTTTCTGACCTAATTGGA
Organism: Lepidium aucheri; assembly: GCA_900406435.1. Lineage (NCBI taxonomy): Eukaryota > Viridiplantae > Streptophyta > Magnoliopsida > Brassicales > Brassicaceae > Lepidium > Lepidium aucheri. The sequence goes on from OVBA01000353.1 coordinate 18,889, forward strand.
TCTCTGAGTTTTTTTGTTGTCAAATTCATGAACTTCATTCAACTATTTAAAGAGAGAGTTGGTTACAATTAATTAAAACATTCAAAGCAGATTTGCTAAATTATGTGCAATCTAATTAGAATTTCTAAAATGATGATAAAATTTACCAAAGTGAAGAAGGAAAGAAGAGCAAAGATGTCACTCAACACTTCATGTCTCTTTGATGGTGGTGATTTAGAGTTGATCGCCTTAATTAGAACGAGTGGATCCGATTTCAAATCCAGATTGATGAAATCCAGGGAAATCGTTGAGCTTAAAGCTTTCTTCATGGCAAGTGCTTCTACAACAAGTGTAGGTATGATGTGGCTTTCCTTGCTCGACCTGTCGAGAAGTTGTTTATCTTCAAATCCAAAACTAAAAACCTAACCCAATCTTGCTAGTCTTTTCTCTGCGTTCTAGGCTGCATGTGTGCAAAAAAGAATTGGATTAGAGGTATATGGTTCCAAAATCGGACCTCGTTTGGTTTTCTCCAGTTGAGGTTGTGTTTGAAATCATTCCCTAGCATCACTGATTGATTTTAGGAGAGTGTCAATTCATTCCATCTCTGGTTCTGGAAGATTAAATTGTTTTTGCCTTTCTAGATATTCCATGTTATCCAAGGTAGGAGTAGTGACATAGTAATTCCCATGGGCGAAAGGCAAGGAGTGTTACCAATTTCTTCCATATATGGATAACTGGGTTGATTCCTTTGGGGTTTCCCAGCTCAACAAAGGGGCAGCTTCCCAAATCTTCTTTGCAAAGGGACAATGAAGGATAAGATGATCGATTGTTTCTTCTTCCCCACATCTCTTGTAAACTGGAGAAATTGTTTGGATTTGACTTGATAATCTTGCTACTGTTGGTAGGGTGTTTGTCAATGATTTCCACAGGAAGGTTGCTACTTTTGGGAGAACTTTTTGACTGCAGACCTCCTTTATCCAATTAGTAGTATTTGAGTCTGGTGGAGTGGTGCTCACAACTTCTTCATATGCTATAACATATCCATATCGGGTAGAGTACAAGCTTGATGCTTCTTTTAGCCAGATGCACTTGTTTTTCCCTCCAGCTGTGCTTGGTTTTATATGCAATATTTCATCTTCATACTGAGGTATGTTAGCTTTTATAATGTCTCGATTCCAGATTTTTGAGTTCCTGTCCAAGAGATACGATACTCTCATATATGTCTTCAATTCTGGAGCATGTCCCATTGGAGCTATCTGGTCCGATGTTGATACCAAAAGTCAGACCAATCTTTACTGATTGGCCATCGCCAATTGCCCATCCGAGGTGTTTTTCAGTAAGTCTCTACCTCTTAGTATTCCTCGCCATCCATGTAACATTGTGCCTTTTTCTACACATTGAAGGAAACTACTTCCTCCGTTTCATATTAGTTATCATTCTAGACTTTTTTTTTGTTTTAAATTACTTGTCATTCTCATTTTTCAATGTAACTTTTGTATAAAATTTCCAAATATAACCTTGCTATCAATGTCATTTAATATAATAGATGTTGCAATGAAGAGTGTAAATTAATGTTTTTGTGAGGTTAATATGGTCAATCTACAAAAAAATTTAATTTACTTAAAACAACCTAGAAAGACAAGTAAAATGAAACGGAGGGAGTATTAATTTTACAGTATTTGGTTAACATGGCTTTGCCTAAGAGAGATGACAGTTTTGGAGTAATCTCCAACTGAGTTTTGCAAGTAGAGCAATGTTGAAGCTGGTGAAATATCTGAAGCCTAATTCGCCATGGTTTATTGGCTTTGTCATATTTATCCACGAAATCCAAGCCATTTTTTGGACCCCTTGTTTTGAATCCCATCAAAAGCAAGTCATGGCAGATTGTATGCGGTTGCACAACAAAATGGGCATTAAGAAGCACAACATAGCGTAGGTAGGAATTGTCGTTAACACACTTTTTAGCATTATCATCTTTTCTGCTTGAGACATATGTTTTGTTAACCAGCTGGAGCTTTTCAATTTTATCCTATCCACTATGGAAGAGAACATGTCGCGTTTCCTTTTTCCAAAAGCCTCTAGGAGTCCCAAGTATTTGCCAACCCCTCCTTCATGAGGTATTTGGAGCTCTTGTTTATTTTGTCTTTCACTACTTGAGTAATATTTTTTGAAAAATATATGGTTGATTTAGCCTTGTTGATTGACTGACCCGATGTATCACCATATTTCCGCAAGATCTCAAGTAAAAAATTGATATTTTGCTTATTGCCTTTGCAAAAAAATACATTATCATTAGCAAACAGTAAGTGATTTATTCTCGGTCCCTCTTTTGCAACTTTGGTTCCTTGTAGTTTTCTACTTTCTTGTGCTTTTAAGCAAAGACCTGACAGCACCTCACTGCAGAGGATGAAGATATAAGGTGATAACGGGTCTCCTTGGCGAATACCAAGGTGTGGTACCCTTTTCCCATGGGTGCATCATTGATTAAGAAAATGTAGATAACCGTCTTTATGCACTTCTTTATCATAGAACCCAAGTTTTTTCAAAGCCTAATGTTTGCAAAACTACTTATACAAAGTTTTATTCAAGGCGATAGTAGGCTTTACTCATGTCGGTTTTGACCATTATTGAGCAATGTTTTTGCGCCTTTGAGTTCTTCAAGTATTGTAGGATCTTGTGGGTAATATAGACCTTGTCCAAAATTGACCTCTCCGGTACAAAGGCTGATTGGTTTTCAGCAATCACCTTTCCCAAAACTCGTCACATCCTCTTAGATAATAGTTTAGCCACTATCTTGTAGGTGACATTGCATAAAGAAATTGGTCGATACTTTGAAACTTTTCTAGTGCTTAGGATCTTTGGGATGAGTCTACATAGGTGTGGTTTGTATTGCTCGACAGTCTTCCAATAGTAAAGAAACTGACTGGCTTTCTTATGACTGCATGTCCAAAGAGTTACCAATTAGCTTAATAAAATAAGGCATCATTCCTGTCTAGCTCAGGGGCTTTGTCTCCACTGATTGAAAATAGTGCATGTTTTATCTTTATCTTCTGAAAGAATAGTGATCATGTAGTTGTTTTCTTCTTCTATTATTTCTGGGTAATCGCTTATATGACAATGCGTGTTTCATCTCTAGGTTCAGAAGTGAACAAATCATGAAAATATTTTAAGATAACAGAACTGATTTATTCACCCTCATAGACTGAAGTGCCATTGAGTCCATTAGTGATGTGAATTTGTTCCTTATTTTTGACCATTAGTTACAACATTGAAGAACTTCATGTTTTTATCGCCTAAACTTGGCCATAACACAGGACTTTGTTGCTTCCAAAATGATTATTTTGCTAGGTAGGCTGCTTGCAGTTTAGAGTTTAGCTCGTTAATTAGACTATCATTGAGTAGAGGACTTACCATAGCCTCCTCAAGCTTTTGTTTGATATCTTCTATAAGCACTTTACTGTTTTATGATTCTCTTTGATCGAGTCCATAATAGCTGATATGACTCAATGAATTCTAACTGAGACAGGTTCATTCTAGTCTTTAAGTCATGCTTCTTCAATCACCGGTTGAAGTTCTTCAACATGAAGGAGTCGTCTATCAAATCTGAAGATATCCTTTTTTCTTGGTAGGTTCTATACACATGAGGAACGACTTATGGTCAGATCCCTCAAACCAAAGGCATTCACAATGTCATGTGAGGAATACCTCATTTCAAACTGGGTTTGCAATAACTCTATCAAGGCGACACATAACGACATGAGATTGTCTACGTCCTCTCCAAGATAAATAGTTACCAAAGTGTTGTATAACAAACAGATTTCTAGCTGAGAGGAATGTTCTGAAATCTGTGAAGCTGCTCTCAGATCTAGGAGGGCCTCCTTGTTTTTTCCTGGTTAAAGGTGATGTCATTGAAATCCCCATGAGCAGCCATGGTGAGCCTCTTATATTGTTCACATCAATCATCTCCTGCCACATTACTCTTCCATTTTACTTATCAGTGTCACCATGAATAAAGGATATGTAAAAGGACTTCCCATTCGTAGAGATGTGTCCGTCAATATAGTGCTAAGATTCAGATTCAATGCAAATGGAGATGTCATCTTTCTAAAGCAGTATGGAGACCACCTCCTCCGTGACCTAAATGAGGTATGATTATATAGCATTGAAACCCCATTAAATGTGTGACATTTAGTACAAAAGAATCCGGATTTTTAGTCTCTATAAGGAAATAATATCTGGTGACATATGTCGATGTATGTGTTTTAGACATTGAACTGCCAAAAAAAACCAAACCTTGACAGTTCCATTTTTGAAATTTTAAGGAACAAGATCTAACGGATTTTGAAAATCCAATGTTCTCTTATTCATTGCAGGTATTAATTGGATCTGAGGGTTCCTACTAGAAGAAGCTTTGTTTCCAGCTTGGATCGGATCTGTTGAAGCTGGCAAGTTAGTGATCTGAGATGGTGCTTGGTTGTTAAGGATTGGCCTTTGAGAGGCAGAGCCTACTGAAGAGGTTCAGATCACAACCGAACCTGATGCATCGAGGATGAGCCTTCTTCTAGGAGGTGTGCTATTTGCAAGCATCTTTCTTTTTTTCAAGCTTGCATCATGTAATGGTAAAGAGCTTTTAGTAATCTTTTTCCTAACTGATACTTTATCAAATTTCTTGCAGGGACCCATTTTTTTGATTCTATAATCTTGAGTTTATGGGCTCTCCATGGGGAAATCTAGTCTCTGGGTAATTGGGAGTCTTTTAAGTTGAACCTCTATCCACGTGTTGTGTCTCTCTTGTGGAAAGTTTAATCTTTGCGCAATTGGTAACTTTTGAGTTTTTGTAGGAGGCTGGAGTGGATCTAGCATTACAACTTCTCTTTCATTAATAATGTCCACCATACGAGAGGCTGATTTCTCAAGAATATCAGCAGCTTCAACCTGGCGAATGCGTTCACGTCTTGCTGCACTTTCATCTAGATAAGTGCAAGAGAAGTATTGGGCCATGAATCCTCTGATCCCCCCCTGCCTATTCCATGGTCTTATTTGGTTGCAAGGTTTGTATTGCCTCAAGTATACTAGACTGAATTGGTGAGTAATGATAGATAAGGTTGTGCTCATTAGTGACATTTCTACTTGTTTTAGGGGATTTCGATCCTTGAGAATAACGTGTAATAGCCCACCATACATGCCGAGATGTTCCAAATTTTTCTCTTGATTCCGCTTGGGTTCTCTAGGAATGTAAGAGGTTCCTTCCATTGTATGTCTGCAGTCTATTGGACACGGTGTGAGAGTCTGAAACATGTTCAGAATGCTTACGGTGGACATGAGATCTTGAAGCAAGAGTTGGATCATATCTTCTGGGCACATATTCATTTGAGTTCCTCATTTGGTGTATTTTAGGTTGTCATGTAGGGGTTTCCTTGAGTTATTGTTGTTGGTCAGGGTCAGCGAGGAGCCTCTAGAGACAAGCTTTTCTAATGGTTTGGCTATTGCTGAATCTTTGAAGGAGCAATTCTTTTCCTCATGATCAAGTCTGAAGGTAAATCAATGCTTTCCTAGTTTCTCGTAGATAAGGTATACATTATAAATTTCCCCATTTGCAAATTCCACCGTAGATGTCATGATTAGGGCTTCAGGCCGTTTATCATCACCTTCATTCTACCACCTGAAGGGGTTATTTCACCTTGAATGTAGGTTCCTATTCCATTTCCAATGCTAGAGAGAGTGATTTCGGACCGGAGATGCAGTGGAACTCCTTGGACTTTAATCTAAAATGGAATTAGGGAAGCGAATGAATTTTTTGTAGTTGCCTCCCATTTTTGAAGGATGAACATCTACCTTGCAAAATGGTAGGGTCAGTTGTTGAGTACTTGTCCCAGATCCTCCTTAATTGAAAACTTAAAGTGGAAGAGTCCTTGACCAAGATCTGCACCCACCACTTTCTCTTTCGTTCTCCAATGATCTGCAAGGAATGGGAAAAGAATCCAGAAACATTGTTGACGTATGTTAGTAACTCTACCCACGAGTGTAAGGTTGTGGGTCTTAATCAGGTCTGAGTTATCAAAGGATGGGACCATAATGTGAAATCCACCAGGCGGGTTTTGTATTTGGACCACAGATTTACCTTTCTGGGAAACAGTGAATCGATTCACCATAATAGCAAAAGGTGATGCCAGCGATAATATAGATGGTGTACGAAGGATTAAGTATACAATAGAGTAGGAATTATCCCCAAGGTCAGAGTAAAAACTTTACCACAGACGTGAGATATGGTCTCAGATACTATAGGGCGGTTCTGTGTCAAAATGGTGAAAGATTCCAGGTCCAATACTACTATGAGGGAGTGGCACGGCTATGCTTTAACTGTCAGCGAATCACACATTCAACTACCTTTTGCACCCACACCCTCACTCCAATGGACTATTTCCTCTATCCGGTGCAAGCTATACCACAACAAGGAGCCTCCTCTGAAAGCGGCAGATCCATGGATGACTGGTCGAACTCACCAAGATCTATCTTATCTCAGCCACATCTCAATCAAGCTACGATACAACACAAGAGTCACAATTGATGATGTTCTTAACAGCCCTGGGGATACATTCATGGCGAATGTTAGCCCTGACCCTATTGACATGGAGCTGACCATTTCGAACGAGACTCTTGACCCACTTCTCAACAGCACAACTGCCATTTCAAGCACTGAACAAGGCAACCACGACAAGGATAATGAAGGTAATAATGTCTTGGACTCTACTGACTCGATACTGAACGGCAAAGAAGAAAATGCAGTTTGATGACGGAGTGTGAATTCCTCATGTTCTCTAGCAATTCGTAAACTATCTCATCCATCGTTCGTAGTCTTTAAGTAATATGTTTAGAGTTGATTCTTTTTGAATGTTGGTCTAGAGTTTGTCTTTGTAATTCCTATTTGTTACTTATTTTAAGTAGTTATGTAAGCAAATTGTGGAGCCAGCTCCCCTTGCTTTTGTTTATCTTTTGAACTAAGGAGGTTTGGTACTTCATTCATCAATAAAATTCTCTTTTGAAGTGAAAAAAAAAAAAAAAGAGTTTACATTTTTATAGGAAACTTCTTTTTGGTTTGTAGAGTTTCATTTTTGTCTCTCCTCCTTCACCGTTCATTTCACTGCTGATATTTTATCTTTTGTTTCCTTCTTCTCCTGTGTCTGCTCCTCCACATCGCCGCCGTGCTCTTCCCCGTTTCTTCCGGCGGTATGATTACGTGTTCCCTCAACTTCTTCGTAAACTCAAATAAATCTCTGCTTCATTTATTCTCTTCACTTGTTTATGTTGTAGTTGCTTCTCGATATTTTCCCCGATAATTTCTACTCAGTTAACAAAAAAGGCCTTTAGTTTTAGCACTTGAGAGTACTACTTAGATTGATTTTGACGCAAGGGAGATTCAATATTTTCACCACTAAGTACGCGATTGTCTGTTTTATCGGCTCAGAAGGGCTGTGTCAATCCACTTTATCTTTCTTGGATTTCCCTGCTTAGAGTATTCGCAGTTGGTTTGAGAATTGTGTGCATTCTCTATCAATTTCTTCAAATTGCAGAATCATTTATATTGTTGGTAATTAACTGCTATACAGGACATGATGAGCCTAGTGTCAAGTCATCATCACTGTCAACCATCGATTATACACGAACGATGTGGTATAGGAACTATATCTAAGGTTTCTTGTTCGAGATACTGCGGTCCGTGTTTCTCTGGAAGATTGGCTTTCTCTCATAAGCTCTGCTTCAAGGGTACTGGTGGGCAAACTACTAGGCAAAGATTTTCTAAAATTTGCAGTATTGTGGATGATGGAATGAATTCAGGTGATCCGGAGGACGAGGATAAGGAATCACTTGATGATAAATCTAAAAGGGTACATTTTATTAAATCCAGAAGGGTATTTATCTACAAGCGATTATTAATGCTGTCCATTATTTTCGCCATACTTTCTAGAGTGAAGCTTATCACTGAATTCATGACATGATTAATAAGCGTTAAGTGATGCCACTGAGATATAGTATCTGTGACTTATACACTAGAATTCTGTTAAACAGTCATTGGGGTTTTAATCCTTTTGTACATTAAAGCCTCAAACTTTCTAGTTAGTGAGATTACTGAGAATAGAATCTAGTATAATGTTGATCTCCTTCTGCTTGAACCTTGAAACAATGCTTTAGTCATGAATTGTCGAGTTATTTTGATGTCCTGATGTCTGTTTGTAGCTGTTATGGCTTAGTGACACGACATGAAAGCAAGCATGCCTTTTGTTGAAATTTAGTGATTGCTTGGTATTCATCAGATCATTTTGAAACATCCTTTTTGTCTTTAGCAAGCGAATGATATGAATCGGGCAAATCTTGAAAGAATGGTTGGGTCAGATGATTCTGCATTTAACGGCTCAGATCTTGCAACTCTCATTAGACAAAAGTATGGAAAATCTTATGATGTTCAACTCATCAAGAAGGTATGCCTTTCTGTATTCAAGAGTGTTCATGATTCTGCATTGCGTGTTAAAGCCATAGCTTGAAATTCATGAATCTGTATTGTCTGTTAAAGCCATAGCTTTAAACCTCTGGATTAATTAGCGAAATTATTTAACCATCAATAAAAAAGATAAAACCTTCAATCCACTTTTTTTAATTGCATGAAGAAAGAGACAGCTTTTGATAATTTCAATTGTGTTCCTATTTAATTTTGGTTTTTTGCTGCGGCTTTTACTTTACTAATGTGGAAAATCTGTTGCTTTAGAGGCTATAAACTTAAATCATAGTTCTTAGATGTGATTAATGTAGGAGTTCATGGGGCGGAATCTTCTTGCTATGAATGTCATGTGGAAGTACAGAGAACAGGTAAGAGAACCCTTGCTGTGCTTGGCCAAAAAGAAACATAATGGTAGTTCAACTGATTTTACTAAACTTGTATGAACTAAGATGGTTATGGTTTTCTTCCTCAATATAATTTGGATTTCGGTTTGAGAATCTTTGCAACATTAAAAGTGATACACAAATCCAAATTTTTGTTATTATAGTTCTTGTATTTAGAAGCATATACTTGTAAGCTAATTCACCGTTTTATCTTGCTTTCTTTCTTATTCAATGCCTAGAGGTCTTTTCCTCTAACAGAAGAAGAATATATACTGAGACTTGACGATGTAGCCAACATGTTGAAATGCTGGGGAGCGGTCTCACATATCCGTAACAGCCTAGCAAAGTCCAAGGAGCGACCTCGGATAGGAAAGGTGAGACCAAGTTTAGGAAAAAGACCTTAAATTTCAGACAAATTTATTAGTTAGATCACCCCTCTGTCAATAAGAGAGACCACTCTGAATCACTTGATACTTATATTTGGAGTTTAACAATCCTTGGGACATGGTTGGTTTCTCCTCTTTTTGCAGGCTGTTAGCATTTTCATAGACATGGATTCAACAGGGGGACGAGCAAACGAATGGATATACAAGTAAATAAACCAACTGGTTCGCAACTACAAAACCAAAGAAGCAAAAGGTTTTGTATCCAAATTTCTCATCATCAAATTCATTTTGAAGGCTATCTTGTGATGGTGAAGTGCAGAAACAGAAGTTAATGTTATATTATAATTACATGCGTGTATAGATTAGTAGACACAAAATATATTTATGTGATTAAATCATGTATAAAATACCTTCATCTCCTGTAATTCAATCATCTTTTTAATCTTTCAATCTCTTTATTATTTGTAAAAGCTTCCACATGCTCAATTTCTCATTTAATTTTGGCTATTATTGGGACCATTCCTTGTGCAATCTTCATGGATAATTTAAGTCGTAAAATATTTTTATTTTCCTCAGATGAGTACTCAAAAATCAACATCGTGAAACTTTTAAATACAATACAATAGATAATATGATAAATGCTTATCTTGATCATGATTATCGTCACACACACTATCCACCTGCACGTCCTACACCATCATTGAATTTGAGGTTATTTATCTCATAAAAAAGATGATCATCATTATCATAACTACTATTATTGATGATGTTGTCACATCACGATTCACATCATCAACGTATGCTTCGTAATTTCATCATCAAAAAAAAAAAAAAAAAANTTCTCCTTTCATCACCACAACCACTAACAAGTAAAACATCTTCATCATCTTTACCATCCCCATACTTCATCCTCATCATCATCACTCCCATTTGTTTTTATCAGTTTACAGATCATGAAATGTTTATTAAATAAGATTAAATTTATTATTAAAATTATTTAAAAAATTTCAGATTCTTTTCATCGCCACTTTGCAAATTGCAAATTAATATTTTGATTGTAACAAGCATTTATATTCACGCAAAATGCAATTTTTTACTAATCATACAATTACGTAGCCATGGGCAGGCTGCTCTTCGGTTCGAGTTTAGATCAAGTCATTTTGGGTCCCGATCTTTCAGGTCCAGAAGTTTTATACCCGTATAGAATCGTTATTATTTCGATTCAATTTCAGATCAGTTTTATTCAGGTTTGGATCGGTTCGATTTCAAATTTTAAAAACAGTAAAATACCTAAATACCTAAATACTAAAAAGTAAAAAAAAACATAATAAAATATCTAAAAATTACCTAAAAAATTAAAAATATTGAAAATATCATTTTAATACCTAAATATTCAATTTTGTTTTTTGAAAAAAAATCTGAAAATACCCAAAAATACCAAAAATACTCATAAAATATTTTAAAAGTACCTAAAAAGTACCAAATCGGGTCTCCAGATATCCGTTCAGTTTTTGGTTCGGATCCAGGATCAGATCATGTACTTTGGATCCAAAAATTTAAACCTGTTCGGATATTTAAGCTGTTCGGACTCAAATTCAGATTATTTTTTCGGATTGGATTTATGTCTGTTTTCTTGGATCTGGTTTTTATGCCCTCGACTACAATTATGTGTTGTGAGATTTTTTCCATCCAGTAATTTTTAAATAAGTTTAATATATAATTGATTCCATATTTTTTGATTTTTTTCTGAATTTAAACAAAATAAAATTCATGTACATTTAGAGAAAAAAAAAATACAAAATGATTTTAAATCTTTGGAGGTAGTTTGACCAAAAAGGTAATATTACAACGCCGTGGCATTTATTTACTCTCTTTCAGACATAACATGAAACCAGAACCAGAGTGGTCTTAATCAGAATTTTCAGAGCCAACAATTGTCCCGGCGAATCCAAGGTTCCCGGCACAAATCTCCATTCTATCTACGGCGATAAATCTTTTCGCCGCTTTTCTTGGTTGCAATTTGTAACCACGCTAGTTATTGTCTAATTTAGACCAATAAGGCTTCTGTTCTTATATGTCACAATTGGCCTCTGTAACGGCGATCTCTACGACTTCAACGATACATCGAAGTGATCGTATCCGTTTTCCCGACGCCATAAATTGACTCTGAATCGGAAAACCTAAAAGATGTATGGTTAATTGGCGTGGCGATGCACCGGCAGGGCTCGTCTCCGATTACGCCTTCAAGTTTTAGCGCTGTCGTTTCTACTGCTACTGATGTATCTGCTGCTTTTACCAAGTCTCCTTTCTCTTACGCGATTACAGTAGCGCCTATTTCTGCTGCTTATCCATCCGGTGATCCTATGTTGACGACGATGCCCGGTAGTCCTCTCGCTAGGGTTCGATTGTGTGATATTCTGCCTTATGAAGGAGCTCCTTCTCCGGCCTATGCAAAAGCCGTGGAGGCTTTGTCTGTGTCTCTGATGAAGTATAATGCGTCTGTGATTGAGGTCGGGAGTGAAGACGCTGCACTGTTTAGGTGTGGCCTTGAAGCTGCTCGTTTGTATTTCAGAACTAGAAGTCTTAATGTCTCTGGTAAAGGAAATCGTGGCCTCTCTATGTACCGAGCGGGAAGGTTAGCTCTTTCTTTAATCTTTTTGTTTCTCGCTTCACTTGTTTTTCCTTTTGTAGCAAGAATTGGTCTTGCGCTTAAATTTGACGATTGCTTTGACTATAATACTCTCACTGGTCATGCTTGAGATTCTGGAAGCAGAGAAATTCTGACGTGTAGTTATCTGTTTCTCATCTCACATGTACTTATCGGTTTCTTACTTCTCAATTACTGATCTATGTAATGTGTTATGACTGTTTTAAGTTTGGTCATCTGAACAGATCTGTTGAAGATTTAGATTCTTCGCCTCCGTGTATGGCTGAGATTTTCCGGTGCTTGGGTAAAGTGGCACGAGCTGCTTTATCTGCAATAGCAAGGCATTTACGTCTTAGAAACGAGTAAGATGGTTATAATGCTTTTTCTCTAGTTTTACTGATTCAAATTTTCCTCTTTCTTATTTTTAGCTCATAGAATGAACATCCTTTGTTGCAGTGTTTTTAACCATATGCTGGATGATTTTCCACTAGCTCCGAATGAGGTTTCCTCCTCGGTGCTACTGGCTTCCTATGCGCATGCATCAATTCAAAATGGAATACTTGCTTCTGGAGGTGGGAACTTATCTGCTAATATAGAAATTGAGAAGGGTTTGTTGACACTATTCTGCTCAGATGGCACTGGCATTCAGGTCAACTCTATGAACTATCTGTTTGGAGAAGGATTCATATATGCTTTTATTATAGTCAGGAACTTGATGGAACAACGTATCTTTGTATATCTTTTGAGGGAAAGAAGCGTTGGGCAAGAATACTGTCATATGAACCTTATATGATCAGCCATAATCCCTGAATTTCTCTATTTGCTCGAAAACACTGTTCTATTTATATAAACTACCTTTGGCTTTTTATATCTTCCTTCTGAAATTTCTTCTATCTTTAGGTATGTGACCCAAATGGTCGTTGGTACACAGCAGACAATGGATCTGGTGTGGCTGATCTTTTACTGATTACCGGCAGAGCGCTTAGTCATGCAACTGCAGGTCTTCGTCCAGCTGCCTCTTACAGAACTACAGCTGATCATTTGTCTGGAACCGACACTCGCGGAAGGTAGGTTTAGAGACAAAAAAAGCTTTTCCGTCACAAAAGTTATGCCAGCTTTTCCATAACAAATCATACGACATGAATGAATGCTTATGGATTAATGCATGCTCACATATTTAAATAATTTTTTTAACTTTCCACTTCCAGGGCATCTTTAGCTTTCAGGCTTATGCCTAAAAGTAATGCTATATTAGATTGTTCCCCAATAGAAGCAGCTGGGCATGTAATTCCTCAAAGCTATGTGCCAGTATCTGTTAGTCAGTTTATGGATAATCTCCTGGCCGAGAATGACACTATAGTTAATCCGCCTGTAAAAACTCATGTAAGTTCACCATTTATTACGGTAGTAAAACTGTCTAGATTTTGTACATTTTAATGTAGAAAACTTTCATATCTGTGAAGTTGTATGCCTTTTTCCCTGGCATTTGGAGCAGATATATTATTGTAAAGACAATTTTTCAAAGTCATATGTCCCTGATTTCTTTCAGATCATGTACATTTCATCTTTTAACTAACCCCTATAGAGAACTTAATGAGTAGATGTGCAACTTACATTACGTTTGTTTGAGGAGGTTCCATCAGATGATCTGTTAAATGATTGGCACTGCCTCAATACTATAATGATATAAGTTTCGCTGTTTGATGTTAACTGCTTAGAGCACAAGGTCTTATGTCAAGAGATCTTCTGAATTGTTGATGTCAGGTTCCGCGGGATGATATCTGCAAAGAGCCTTCCTTAAGAAGTGTTCTCTCGGATCCAATTTCGTGAGTACCATTTTCCCTTTAGTATATACTATTATCTAAGACTAGAAATCTTTTTCCTTTATTATATACTATCATTAAAAACGAGAAATCTCCTCTGTTATTATGGTTAGTTTGGATGAATTGCTTATCTACGATAATATGATCATCTATAAAGTACGGTAGCTAGGTTTTCTTAAGTGCTGGCAAGCCCTTTTTCCAATCTTCTCCTCAAGTAGTTTTCTAGAAAGAGGTCTAAAGCCAAACATGCATGCCAGATTTTTGACATACTCTGACTGTCTGACAGCATTATATGGCCATCTTATTTTGCTAGCTAGATGAGCGGTATCATAATTGTATTCTTTGTTTTTATTCTGTTGCTGTAATTCTTCAAAGGCAATGAAGTGATATCAGGGTTCTAATCTGTTGCAAACTCCTTGATTTTTAGTGGTGCTTTTCTTGAAGATGCAATGGTTGTCTCTTGTGGACATTCGTTTGGTGGCCTCATGCTTAAAAGAGTCCTTGAAATGGTTGGTACTAGTTTCCTTCTTAATACACTAGTCTCATGTGTGGTTCCTACTATACACCCAAGAATATTTAGTAAACGCAGTTATCTTCTGCACAGTCTAGATGTACGCTCTGCAATGCAGAAATCGAGACGGGGTCTCTGGTTCCTAACCATGGTAATTCATATAAGCCTTATTCTCTTCCTACCTGTGTTACTCGATAAACATTGTTCTACAATCGTCTTTTAGGGTTTCCCATAGAAAAACACTTCTAACCATTGTCCTTTTCTAATGTCGAACATATAGCACTTAGAGCTGCCGCTTCAGCTATAAAGCAACAGGATGATAAAAGACTTTTCCACAACGCAGCCATGAGGAGGCGTAGAAAAGAAATGAGTGATCAAGTGGATGTGGTGAGATGATTTTATTCTGTGCTATATAGCTAATTGCTTTTGTGGGACGTTGGTGGTTTCTGATTACATATTACCATCTACAAATTTATCAGCCTGCATCATCATCTGTTTCCTTTCTCTAAAAAAAGTTACAACTTGATTCCAATTTTCTCCTGCAGGAAAATGGAGATCCAGCTACGGATGACGGAATGCATCGAGTGGTACATTATCCATTTGCTGTAAATGAGAAAGTGCTCATCAAGGTAAGCCATTATTTGTATTTTGGGTTCTGATGCCTTTTCGTCAACACATCTTGCGGTTTTAATGCGATAAAACACATTTTCCAACTACAGGGAAACAGGAGAACCCCAGAAAAGTTTGTTGGAAAAGAGGCAATCGTGACATCTCAATGTCTCAATGGCTGGTAACCATCTACCCTATTATCTATAACAGCTGAAACAAAGTCTTTCTTTATATGTATAGAGAGTTATCGAGTTCAACACTGAAACTTAAACCATCCCTCATTTGTTTCTCGATGAAAGGTATCTATTAAAGATTGTCGAAAGTGGAGACAACGTGCGGCTGCAATACAGATCCCTAAAAAAGATAGTGAACGATGACAGAGGAGGAAGCGGAGTACAAGTTCAACCTGTTGAGAGCAATAGCTTGTAGAATGTAATCATATTTAACCCTTTTCTTTTCTTCTTGTTCTGCATTTTCTAGAGAAAAGAAAAGATAATGTGGTTTGGGATTTGAGATTCTGCATAAATTTATAAATCGTTTGGTTAGATAGATAGTAGTGAGAAACTCTTGGAATCCATAATAGCCTCCTAAATATTAAGAGGTGTTGTACAGAACAAGTGTTAGAAAAAAAAAAAAAACAATTATGTTACTTTTGTTTAAGCTATAAACAGAGTGAATTTGCTTTCAGTTTCCACTTTTTATATGTAAAACTTGTATTCAATGGAGTTGAGATATATCGGCCAGTGGTTTCTTACGACAGACTAGACACGTACGCTATATCGGATATGACATTAAAACAACAATCTTGAACTCAACAAATCAACTTTTATAATCATTTTATACCAAATTACAGGCTTGAGAGAAGTTCTGCTTAACTTGAATTGATTTCTTTTATTTTTACAATAAGAATATATTTCTCAAAACAACAACATTCTCGGACTTATTGGACTTGTCCGTTTGAATAACTTTGTGTATGTGAGCCAAAAGAATGACGCAAAAAGGAAGAGTACATAAAAGGTCTCCTATTGCAAAAACAAAGCTTCTAAGTAATCATCAACGTAAGCTAAGCAAGGCCAATGATCTGTTCTCATACGTACCAATGTGGATTCTTCACCAACTTCCATTTCAAACAGCAAATGATATCTCGGCGGCAGGAAAATTAGCATCTTTATCTTTCCTAACTTCCCTCTCCTCCTCGTCATCGGGACCTCTTGATCATCTCCATATCCAATGTATGTCAAACGAAGAGGGCCTCGACTTAATCCCGTGGCCCCTACGGAGGACGAAGTAGATCGGTCCGCATCTGCATGGTCGCCTTCTTCTTCTTCCTCATCTTTCCATACAATATTCTCGATGATTCCTCCATCTCTTACTATGTTCACAAGCTGTTCTCCAATGATAGCCACCACAAAGGGCGCTAAGTGAAGCTCAGTGGCTTGTATAACAGTTTCTGCAGGGATTTCAAGCAGTTTCACTGATCGAGTCCCACTGACTGCTGCAGCGGTTTTGCCTCCTTTTAATGCAAACGTTTCGTGTGCGGTGCTGGATGAAGAACCGCACACTTCCCAAAAAGAATTGAATAGATCTGAGTAGTAGCTTGGTATCATATCTTCAGGTTCGTCTGGTGGTGCAAGAGCTTTCAGGAACATGTCTTCTATCCCCACAGGGACATTCTCGAGTTTACCCTGAATCATCTGACCATTATTTGCATTTGCTTCCATTGAAACCTCAATCAAACCCGGTGTAGGTTCTCTAGGTTCTAGTTCAACTGTTACATGTGCTCCTCTCATGCCATCTTTTTCTCCTTTCAGCATGTTTTCTACTGGGACGATGTCTAAAGAAACTTCTTCACTGGTTACATCCCTGTTACAATGAGGCTCACCGAGAAGGAAAGGTATGCGGCACAAAGGAATAGAGCCATATGGGGCTGAAGATGAGAATTTGAGCACCGTAGCAAATAGCGCAGGAGGTGAGTCAACTTTCTCTAAATCGGTATTCTGAGTTTGACTTCCCCATGTACTGCTATATGGTTCAGCATCCAATCTCAAAATACAGGTTATCCTAACCTTAATTCCGGACATATATCTTAAATCTGGAATGCCTGAGAAGTATCTTCTCAGCCTTTCTAGAATCTCTGCAATCCTTGAGTCCATTACCCTTAACGTAGGTTTTCCTGATTTAATTCTTCGAGCTTCTGGTAAGATCTGGAGTTCTTGACTGCCATCTTGCTCAACTTCATCAACGTGGATTTTGCTTTCAATAATGCTATATTCATCAGTTCCAACACTTAGAGATGGTAGAGACAATGACCATGACTGCTTCACGAGTAGGGGTGTAATCCGTTCAAGATGAATATAGGATGAAAGGTTCATAGATCTGCTAGGATCATGACGAAAACGAGGACTTTGAACAGTAAAGAACGTAGAAGCATGAGTTGATGGGGACACAGCATCTGCAGGCTTTAAAATGTTCTTTATCCTTTGTCCAGGTATACAGACCAGCATCCTCAGATATATCCTGCAACGCACCAATTTAAGGGGTTGAGTTAACGCAATTACGATTCATAAAATTTAGAAAGCTTTGTTTAAGACTTGTGTGTCAGGGTCATACCTAGCAGTGTCTCGGACCTCCAGATCAGGAAAATAGAGACATGTGAGGGAAAGAAGGCGAGAGAGTCCAAGAAATAATCTAGAGCTCTTGTGGTGACACATCAGTGTTCGACAAATGCCAAGAACTTCAGTTCCTTGATCCCACCATTTCAATCCCACATCAAACCCGCCTATCTCAACAAGTGAAACTACAAACTCTGTAAGTAGCTCTATCAATCGAGAAGGAGGTATGGTATCATTCTCGGCTATCCGATGGAAAAGCGGGAAGTAAGCTGTTAACAAATTGTTTTCCTTAAGTTCGGGGAGCAAATTCTCATCGACTGTCTGAAGAAACCGCTCTCCTAACCACTGATGCTTCCGACAGTTCATCAACCGGTCGATAAAAACTACAATAACAGGGACCAAAATTTGAAACTCCAGTGTCATCTTCACCAGCAACCCCTGATTAAATATAGAAGACAATCAACATAAAGAAATAGCGTGTCTGCGAGCAGAACTGATTTCTGGAGCTCAGCAAAAGATTGGTTCCTTTAGAACAAAAAAGTTGCACAGAGTTTTGTGCCTTCTGAAAACTAGCAAAAAGTAAACCATCATCAAGCAAGACCAAGAAGGAAGCAAGATAGCTACATACCTGCACGTTTTGGAAGAGGCTAGACTCCATAAGGCTTCTAGTAGTGGCAGGGTCAAAGTCGGAATGTGTAGATGCACATATCAGAAACTTGTGTATAGTGCGGAATGCTAGTTCAGTTTCTGAGCTCCCGGGAGGCAACCACTTAAAATCCGAAACCGATACCAAGCAATCCTGCAACAACTCCCCAGCAGATTTGCTGTTAATACCTCCACTCAAAGTGTCGGAACTAATAGAGCACTGTACCAGCAGATCAAGCTTCAACGCTTTCAAAGCGAGTGGATCAAAAACCACAGGATGAAACTTCTGACCCAGCTCGAGAATAGATTTCCTCTTCCCAGGCTCCCCATTCAACATAAGCTTATTCAACAAACCCATGGACCAGTGCAACGCAAGCAAGCGGAAAACCAGATAGATCTGAGTCTCCTTGGAGAAGAGCATAAGACGTCTCATGATCTCTTTCTCCTGTCCCTCAAACGCATCAGGGAACTGAGAATACATCAGTAAGACAACATGACAGAGCATCGGATCAAACGAATAAATCATCCCTAAGAACTGAACTTTCAGCATAGAAGCCTGTAACTCCAATGCTGATGCAAGTGGAACTACCATGCCCATAAATTCCATTATAGCACAAGACGTGAATAAATACGGCGATTCCAACATAAAAGCCAGTGTTCGTCTCAGTTCCTTCTGGTCTGGCCCCAACCCTTGACCTTGACCCGAAATTAAACTCTGATCACGCATCCAATTGGGAGCATTGAAAGGCACTAGAGGCACAGAAGTACTGAGAAGCGACACCTTAAGTTTCTGATGGACCACGTTGTAGACAACTGTGGTGAACAAGAGAAGGTAAGATTGAACGGCGTGTGTTCTCTCCGCTTGACACAGCGACCAAAGATGACCAGAGACATCGGAGAGCAAACCAGGAAAGGCTTTCTCAAGCTGACGTAAGCACTCACACGCGATGGTACGAGCTTGTCGGTCAAAGCCGTGGTTAGGACGATTAACGAGCGCAAGAAGCAAATCGACAATGGCTTCAACATGACCTACGGAGAAAGAATCAATCGATACAAGCACAGACGTAAAAGAGACCATAGCTTGCTCTTTCAGTCCTGAAGATCCATCCGTCGGAGATTGTACGATCGCACGGAGAGTATCGATGAAGCGATCAAAAGTCTCGTTATCACATTTATCAAACAAAATCTCAGAAAATTCGTCGAGAAAGACAAGGATTGAGAGCTTCACCGAAGAAGGAAAATCCTTCTTCAAGAGCGATGAGAGAGCCAAATCCACCACAGAATCAGTCGAGAACATGAAAGTGAACCAGTTACGAGGAGCTCCGGCGTCTCGGAAGTCGTCGAAAAGAACGTCCCATTCCTGGATAGAGAGAGGTCTCGCCGGATACTTATCCGGCGTCGTCGTGGAGGTCATCCTCCGATCGAATTAAGGATTTGAATCTGAAGAAAAACCGAAGTCATTTGAGAGAAGATAAGACAACCCTTGGTCGCCGGCAGTAACACTCCTGAGAAACAGAACAATTCGCATAAGTTGACTCTTTATCTAATTATCACAGTAAATAATTCTTGTATAGTGCACCAACTATTTCTGTCTCTGCAACATAGTTCTCGTCTTATAACTTTATCAAACTCTATATATACCGATCTAAATGTAATTCCTTTTCCCACATAATGTATATATATAATTCATGATATTTACATAATCCAAATATAAGTTTGTTTAGTTTTTATGATTATTAAAATTAGTGAATTCGGACAGTGTGAAATTTACAAATCAGCTGATGTCTAAAACTACAGCAGACCTATAAAGGATGTAAATCAGATGAGCAGCGAGTGTCCACGCTGCATCAAAATGCTGTCTTAAACAGCAACTACGTTTTGCACTCGCATCATGTCTATATCAAGATGCTATTTGGCCACCAATTCTTTCGAGTCATTTTGCATTGTCAGGCTTTAAGCCACCGGCTACGCTACTGGAAGAACTGTTGTCTCGGACGCTCGGTGAAGATGAACATTTGCTAGAATGAGAGCTTTCTTCTATCGAGTTGTTGTTGCTATTCCTCTTACTTCTCTTCGTCTTCTCTGGCCTTTGTAATGTATCCTACAAAATACAGTATTTCAAATTATCTGTGAAGATAATTAATCCAGGAAATTTTACATATTTTTAGCTTCTGATTCTAATTCTCTTTACCTTATCAGAAGTAGACCCAGGGGTTTTTAACTCGAGTTGTGTGGCAACTTCATTAGAGTCCTCCAACTTCTCAGATCTGCTCTCTCTTGAACCCTTCGTTCTAGGTTCACGAGAACAATTACCCGGGTTCTGTGGTATATGCACGGATTGTTGTTCAACGACTGTATTAGGAGGCATATATGGCATGTATGTAGGACACGGAGCAGGGATCATGCTAGGATTTTGGTTCCCAAAGTAGGTGTAAGATGGCATTGATGGATGCATTGGAATTGACCCAGGAGGCATAGCCATGGGCATTGGGTATGGAAAGGACGGTGGTGTAGCCATCATAACTGTGTGATCCATCGCCGCTCCCCATGGGGACATTGACCTTAATCTCTGCTGGTATTGGAGATTGAGATTCTCTATATCCGCTTTCAGCGATGACTTTTCTTCTCTCAGGTCGTTCTTCTCCTGCGTCAACTACAGTAATACATCTGTTGTTACACCAGCAAATTTTAAGTATTGCTTTTTGACAAAAACAGGTTCCGTAAGCAGTTGCAATAGCTCGTCGAGTTTGTAGCTTATGATACAGGTCTAGTGTCCATATCTTAAGAGACAGCACACAGGTTTATCTAAATCTATATGGCATGTAGACTGCAAAATGTTTTCCATTAGGATAAACCTGAAGAGTAGGAGATAAGATATGAACCTCGCGGGATTCATCTGTCAATGCAGTGTACTCAGATTTCAGTCTGCTGACTTCTGATGTGAGCTCTTTTAACAACTGCACAGTATCAGTCAGGATTGTGGCTTTGTCATTCTTGGGTCTTTCAGGATCTGCAAACAGAATTTATGTGTGAGAGTAGCAGTATATCAGTTATTACAAATACAAAAGTTCGGATCTTTACCGAGTACATTTCCCAGTTCAACAAAATGCTCATTCAATTTTTCCCTCCTCAACTTTTCGCGGCCTGCTTTTTGCGACTTTCTAGCGGACACGTCCATGGCCTCTCCTTCTGAAAGCTGCACAACATCGAATAAACTCAGATCCCGCTCTTATTGCAGTCCCGCTCTAAGACATCTCTTAGAGTACAAATCCACCAAAGCAGCATATGGAAAGCAGATTGACCAGACACGACTAGCTCACAAGTACTTAATTCACCTAACTAATAATGTTTGAGGTGATATATAGGTCTCATATCCAAAGCACATTGACCACACACTGTTGGCTCACAAGTAAAAATTAATTCAGTAAACTAATTATCTTCACGTTGTCTCATATGATCTAAGCTCTGCTCACATACAAGACATACTTAAATACTAAGCATCTCTTTGACTATAAGAACCCTTATCAATCCCCTCAAGTAGGTTCACACATCTGATGATGGATTGAATCTGAAATCCTTCTGCGTATCATCTACTTGTTGCCAACTAAGCATCATGATACCTAGAGATTTTGTAGACGCAGTAATTGCAAGGAAGTTTCTAGTAAAGCTGATCTCAAACGCCAGAAAATCCACATTCTTAATTTAAACCTAATTTAGCAGTAATATATCTATCAACAATAAAACAAAGATGAAACATTTACGAAAATTATACTAAAACGTTGTTCAAGAACACAAGGAAGGAATCATTAATTGCCATCAGAGGTTTCACAACACTTTCACAAACTAGAGCTAGTTCAAACCAACAAAAAAAAAAAAAAAATTCCTTGGAAATATTAAAGAACCAGCTAGCTGGATTATGATCGAAACCCTAAAAATGACGCTGAATAGCGGCCAAATTAGGGCAATCTATTGAAGAAAAAAAAAAGTAAAAGATTGAAGAAGCTCACCGGCGAAAGAGAGATTTGAGGAGATATGAGGAAACAAGGTTCGGCAAAGGAAAGATTCTGGTTCTAGCCTCGCTCTCTTTCTCTTCCCTTTCTCTCTCTCTCAACCATTATGCCATTATTCTCTTATCCCCTTTATCAATTATTTACAATTCTAATATATTCTTTATAATTTTTTTTTTGTAGAGAACAATTTAATTTCTTTCTAGTTTTTTTTTTTTTTTTTTTTTCAGGGCAAAGGAAAAAATTCAACTTTGAAGACATTGCAAAAGTTTTAAAAACCTGAAACCACTGCAAAATAGCTTAAACTAAAAGAATTAACCTGTAGACATGATCGATCATAAACCAAAAGGAATCTATCCTGACGCTCATCTAATAACTAGTAGAAGGTTGTAGCAAAGAGATTCTCAAAGACTATCTCTTCATAGCATCTTCATTTAGAGGTCCGTGGAGCCTTGTTAGCCTTTTCCAGATCATGATCGGGATAGCGTTTACGCTTTGTTTCCCTGTTCATTAGCACCTGAAACTTCTGCTAGTTCTCCGTTGTGGCTAGGTCAAGATCTAAGGTCGCTGAGAAGTGTTCAAACTCACCATTGTTTAATGTAATGTTCTTTATTGTCTCAGACAGTGATGAGAGATTATCAACGTTGTGTCCTGTTCCATTTCTATGTGCTTGTGGGGATGATGCATGTGGTATGGTCTGCGTGTCTTCAACTTCCATTGCCTGAAATTCCATTTGCGAAAACGAGGACGATATAGCTTATGGGATTGAGCTTAATGAGATAGTCGGATGCAGAGGGAATATAGGTGCAAACAGTAGTGTCGTGTGTCATCTTTTGACAGTTGAGACAAAAGTTCGTTATCCCTTCATAGTGGAAGAAGACATGCAGTCTTTCTCCATTCTAAAACCTTAGTGGTTTGAAGAATTTCAGTCGCTCAAAAGGGTTGATGTTCACTCTTGCTCGAATGGTTGATGCTCTCAGTACCGAGAATGCTTGTACATCTACCTCTAGCACTTCACCAATTGATCTGGCTATGATTCTCGTGCTCATGGGGATGCGTATTGGAGAGGTAAGTCTTGGATATGAATCCAAAGAGGTACTTTCGAGAAGAAAAGTCTTGAGTCCATCGGTGCCCATCTCTGCACCAACACTAGCCAACCGTTGTAGACAATAGGTTGTCTCCTTAACATTGAGATGAGATCTGTTTCAGAAGAAAAAATAAATTGGACATAATCATGGTCGATAATATGACCACAGACCCTAGTGTCCATGCGCCATATCTTTGGCAGGTCATGAGCCATCTCCACAAGAATTTGTTCCATATAGTTTATTGGTCTTGCAACCAGGCTTTTCTTGCTCATCTCCGTCGTGTTGTAGTATGAGTAGTATGGGATGAAAATATCTTCGTCCATTCTTCCCATGTGAAACTGCTCAATGGCTGTCCAGAAATTGTCCTCCATCTCAACTTGAAGCTTTTCTATTTCTTGTTATGTGAGTATTTCTTGTATATGCTGATCCACTCTCCTTGGTCTTTATATATACTATGATTGTGTGTGTGGAAGTATGCATAATCATGAGCTTCACCGTTTGTCCTTACTTTGGACGTCTTGGGGATTGAGAGCATGCGAGCCAATGCATGTTCTATATGTGTAAAACAACGTTGCCTGGAAGCTTCACCATAATCTTTACATATCTTTTCCGGAGATAAGCTATTGATCTGATTGGTCTATTTCTTAGGTGGTGCCATTTGTCTGTCAACCAAAGCGTGAGCAAGCAGAGTCTAAAAAGCAAGTAATCATTAGCTATGCCGAAGCGTGAGTTAGGAGTGGTGAAACAGAGTGGTGTAAGGTGTTGCGAGAATCGAAAAGGCTTCTCATGTGTCCCCTTTGACAAGCTAATCAACCGTCTTAATGGGCTTAATCATTATGTTAAATGCTTGTAACTAAAGCCCACTAAGTTGACAGAACCAACCTCGTACACTTTAAAGTTGTCATAGCTTTAATTGTGAGTAAATATTTGGGCATCACCTGTAGCTTTGCCTTCAGATGTTTTCCTCAAAACTCTTAGGGTAGATAGTTGGTTTGGTGTTGATGTTTTAGTAGCCAGCCTGGGATGTTTCTGCTAACGTAGTCTTGGAACCTCTGTTCCTTTATCACATTTCTTGCCAGTAGATATTGCCACGAGAACTTTTGTGATTGAATTTGTTGAAAAGACACCCTGTTCTCTGGTTTTGTTATTTCTTGGATTATTTGTAGTTGATCTCTGAATCTAGGCCATTTGTGATGTTGTGTTATGATCTTGTGTACTACTTTATTTTCCATCATGATTATGGCAGGGAAAAACCGTAGTTGCTTGATGCTCTGTACAACTAGATTAATCCTTGAAGCTGTACTTGAATGCTGTCACCCCTATTGAAAAGAGTATGCTTTGAGTGCCAAGTTACCTTATCTTCCATGTTTTGAATAATCCAGGCTCCACCATGTAAGTTCGGATTTGTTCCATATATTGTGTGCCACCAAGCAACATATTTCCATTTTCCTTTTGCTTCATTCGTCTTTTCTTTAAGTAATTTCCTTTCTCTGTGTTTATCATATTCCTGTTTTGGTCTTGCTGTTGTATCCATATTTTATATTCAGTTAAGCTCTCTTGCACGTTGGCCTGTAGGTTTGGATTTGCTTTCCCTAGGATGATCCGATTACGCGTTTTCCATATACACCAGAGGATCCAGGGGAAACTAGCTCTAATGTCAGCATTGTGTTTTTATTGGATAATATGAGATGTATGATGTTGCCTTCTAAGTGGTTGTTATGGAAGCCCCTTGCAGGTTTTGGAAAGTTGGATAAACGCCAAATTTGTCTTGCTGGGTGACACATGAATAGCATATGGTTTATTGTCTCTTCTTCAGTTCCACATATCTCACACATAGGGTTTTGGATCACTCGTCTGTGGTAGAGTTGAGACTTGACTGCTAAAGCACCAGATATCGCTTTCCATATGAAAAGTTTGATTTTTGCCGGTGCTTGTAGTTTCCATGTCTTCGCTTTCAGCACGTTGTGATAGCTCAGCGATGGTGTCACTTCCAGGGATCCAAATTGGTTCATATGACTAATGAGCCAATAGCCACTCTTGACTGTGTAATTTCCTGATCTATTAAAACTCCATATCCAATCATCTGGTTTTTGTTGGTTTGGAGTAATCTGTTTGATCCTGGGGATGTCTGCCTGATGTATGGTCATGTTAAGTATATACCAGTCCCATCCTTCATGGTTCATAAGTTCAAATACTCTAAGATTAACATTCAGTAAGGAGTTTTTACTTATAGGTATTCTTGGTTCTTTGTCCATTATCCATCTATTAGTCTAGACGTAGGTGTCTCTTCCATTGCCTATTCGTCTAATGATACCTTCGGATAATAGTCTCCTTCCTTTAAGTATGTTTCTCCATCCATAGGAGGGCTTATGACCTGTAGAAAGATCTATAAAAGCCATATCTGGGAAATATATGGACTTATATGTTTTGGCAAGTAGTGATTGATTGTTCTGTAAAATCCTCCAAGCTTGTTTTGCCAATAGTGCTGTGTTCAGGTTTTCAAAATCTCTGATTCCTAATCCTCCTTGTGATTTAGCTTTTTGGATATTCTTCCAAGATACCCAAGGGATCTTGTTTCGGTTAGTATGGTTGTTCCACCAAAAAGATCTGGCTATGCTTGTGAGTTTCATTGGGTTTTTGTAAGAACAAAGCATGACATTGTGTATATCGGTAAGGCCATAGCCACCATTTTTAGCATAATTTATTTTCCTCTTGCCGTAAAAGTCTTGGCAAACCATGATGTCGTCTTGCTCTACAACTGATCCGTTATAAACTGGAATTGTTTAGTTCTTGAGCCTGCCAAAGAGTCTGGCAGTCCTAGATATTTATTCATACCACCTACTAAATGGATACCGAGTAACTCCTTTATCTATTTTTTTTTACTTTCAGGGATTTTCCCAAAAGTTATCGATGACTTTTCAAAGTTAATTAGTTGTCCTGAGGCCCTTGTATAATCATCAAAGAATTCTTTGATTAAGTTCGCTTCTGTCGATGTGGCCTTACAAACAAAGAAACTATCATCTGCATATAGTACGTGGGTAATGACAGGGCCTTCTGTATGGAATTGTATGCCAGTGAGTTTACTCTGAGAGACTAAGTATTCCAGTCTACCTATCAACGCTTTTGTGCATAGGATATAAAGATATGGTGATATTGGGTCTCCCTACCTGATTCCATATCTTGGTTGTATGAGACCGTGTGCTTGTCCATTCACCAGTACTGAGTATGTTACTGATGTAACACAGTTCATTATTAATTGTATCCACTTAGTTTCGAATCCCAACTGAAGTTATACTTCTCGAAAAAAATCTCATTTTATTCTGTCGTAGGCTTTTGAGATGTCTGTCTTTATTAACATATACTCTGATTTCCTTAATCTGTTGGTTGTGATGTGGTGGGTAAGCTCGTGTGCAATCATGATATTGTCAGTTATGAGCTTACCTGGCGTGAATGCACCTTGAGTATCAGATATAATGTCCTTAAGAATAGGTTGTAGTCTTCTCGTAATTATCTTAGTTACTATTTTATATATCATCGAACAAAGACTAACTGGTCGAAAGTCTTTCATTTGAGTTGCATTGTCTTTCTTGGGGATTAAACTGATGTATGTGTAGTTCCATTCATGTGGAATAATCCATGTTTCGAAGACCTCTTAGATTTCTTGAATTACTTGTGGAGCAAACATCTTCCAATAGGTTCTAAAGAAGCAACCTGTCATTCCGTCAGGTCCCGGGGCACTATCTGGTCTGATAGAGAAGATAGCCTTTTTGATTTCCTTTTCCGTGACTGTTGCTAGGAGTATGTTATTCATCTCCTTTGTTACTTTAGATTGTATGTGTCTGCAGAAGGAATTGCAGAAGGGGTTGCTAGTGTTCTGAGGAGGTGATTGAAAAAGTTCTGTAAAGTACTTAATAGCCACCTCTCCTTTTGATCCTTCGAGGTATTGTTTTTGTCCTTTCATGTCATATTAATATGTGATGCAATTTATTTTCCTCTTTTTATTCACGTTATTGTGAAAGAATTTGGTGTTCGCGTCACCTTCTCTGAGCTATCTTTCTCTTGATTTTTGTTTCCAAAATTCCTCCTCCAGTTTAATCTGCTGTTGTAATTCACCCTTAAGCCGGCTTATGGTATGCTGATTTGGTGCTCTTTCCTGTAACTCAAGCTGGATTCTTTCTTGTATATACTCAATATTTTCCCTGAATTGGTCTGTAGATTCCTCTTCTAGCAGATCATTTTCTTTATGCATTTCCTTATTTTGTTCATTAGATTTCCTTCCTCACTATCACACCAACTTTGTTTTATGATGTTCTTAACTTCTTTATATCTAGTCCATCTTTTGTCAAAGAAAAACCGAGTGGAAAAAGTGTATGATTCCGTTGCAAAAGATATCCATATCGGTCTGTGATCTGATCCCATTATATCCATATAAGTGGTCATTGTCTTAGGGAATAGGCATTTCATTTTTGAGTTCCCAAAAGCTTTGTCCAGTCTTATTTGAACCCAATGTTTACCTCTATGTCCCATCCAAGAATATTTTGGTGCCTGACTTCTTATTTCCTCCATGTCACATTCTGTGATAATCTGGTTAAATGCCTACATCGATCCTAATGATCTGGTTGGGCCACCTAGTTTTTCATCATTATTCCTGATCTTGTTAAAATCCCCAACCAACATCCATGTTGAATTGCGGGACTTGTTTAAAGTACTAATCTGACTCCAAACCTTATTTCTGAAGTGTGGTTTTAGATGTCCATAAATGAAAGTCACAAATATGTATTGTGAGCCTATTCTGATTTGCGTATCAATGATGTTCTTGTTACCTTGTAGAACCTTCACGTCTTCCGTATTTTTCCGTAATAAGGTCAGTCCTCCACTTAGTCCAACCGGTTCTATATTATACATATTTTGGTATCCTAGCCAATATTTTATTTTAGAGATTAGTTGAGTATTATTCTTTAGTTTCCATGAGGAATAAGTAGTCCAGAAATAAGGTTTTTCTTATTTCCCTAAGATGTCGAACTGTCACGTTACTCCCCAAACCCTGATAGTTCCAACTAATGATACTCATGATGATTTGGGTGACTTAAGGAGAGTCACCATACCTTTTGAAGATTGTTCTGTTGTTGGGTTATTAGTGTCTAAATCTACTTCTGAGATCTTATGTTTTTTCTTCGTTTCCCCCTCATCATAACTTCTTCTTATCTTTGTTTGCTCTTCTCTGATCTGTATTCCCTTATTTTCATGTTTTTGGACCACGTCATAAGGTCTCTTCGTGAGACTTTTGTATGTGATAATATTTCCTCTTTTATCGCTGGTCTCTACCTCTTTGATTGGTGGTGTTGTTCGGTCTCGTGAGTGAGTTATGTCATCTGAAGATTTTGTTTTAGTCCTATACTTTCCAGTTCTTGGTTATCTGGAAAAGCTGGATGTTGTCCCCTGTTATAGTTATGGCCTTCCTCGGTCACCTTAGTGATTGTGAATGTCTTATGCTCTGTACTTTGTTTACTTGGTGTTAGGATATTCGAGATTGATGGTCCCGCAGTGTTATAATTGTCTTGTTGACCTCCTTGCATGAGCTTATTTTGCGAGTTTAAAACCCCATGTTGTTGGGATAGGTTTGATTGTTCTTCCTCTATATTAGATGATGACGGAGGTGTGTCTATAACCAGCTATGGACAACTTCTTTTGTTGTGTGTTAGTCTGTAACAAAAGTGGCATGATTTTCTTACCCTCTCGAATTCAAAGCCCACTTTGATGGTTCTACCATCCAGAAATCTAAAAGCTCTCTGAGTTCTTAGTGGGGAGTCCAGATCATACTCAATCTTGACTCTTGTGAATTCGTATATTGTAGTTCTGTTTTCCTCGTAACCAACTTCATCACATCATCTGTGAATATCAAGTAAGATAAAGCCAAACATGAGGTTTTAGGATGATATCAGATGTCATCAGACTCATAACGTGAGTGATGGAGCTTTGAAAACACATCCATGATGAGAACGAATATGTAAGGAGATAATGGGTCTCCTTGCCGTACCCCCTTGTTACTTGGAAAATAGTCCCCTGTAGCACCATTAACTAAACCCACAAAGGTCGGAGTTGTGATGCACTCCATGATTCAAGTTATAAAGTTCAGTGGCAGTCCAATTTCTATTAGAACCACATTGACAAAGTCCCAACGAACATATTCGAATGCCTTACGCATATCCACTTTTAACATACCTCTTGAGGTTACATTTTTCCTGTTATAACAATGGACAATATCTGTGCCTAGCAAGATGTTCTCCGACAATAAACATCTAGTAATCAAAGCAGATTGTGAAAGGGAAACAATGTTAGACATAATGATTTTGAGTCTATTTTCAAGAATCTTTGAGAGCACTTTGTGCATAGTATTCAAGCAAGAAATTGGTCAAAAAAATTCTTGGTTAATAACATTTATGGTCTTCAGAATCAAGGCTAATGTGGTTGAATTCCAACATTTTAGGAGTTTCTCGATTTAAAAGAACTCATGAATTGCACATGTAACCTCTCCACCTAGAGTTGGCCAAGCTGTAATGAAGAATTCACCGGAAAGCCTTCAGGTCAGCTATATTTTTTACGAAGGAGACCAAAAAGGACGTCTTTGATATGAACATCTGTAAACACAGCCCGAATTGCTTCCATATGTTCAGTGTTGCAGCTCAAATTGAGTAGAGAAGTAATATATGACTGTTCAAAGTTCGCGGAAGACAAGTCCAAGCCGAGTAGATTAAAAAAATAAAAGTCACAAATGACTTGGATACTCGCAGTAAAGGCAACAAGTTAACTAATTTCATCCTGAAGTGATCCAAAGTAGTTTATTTCCTTACGCGCGTTTATAACCACCCTATGGAAGTACCAAGAATTACATCTCCTTCTTTGAGCCAAGTTATCCTGGGGCATTTTCTCAAGTAAATTTCTTTAGCGTTCGACAAAAGCATCCACTCTGTAAAAGCGACCATCTCTCTAAGATCATTGATGGAAGTAGGATTCACTAGAATTCTGTTTTGCACTGTGGAGAGCGTGACCTTTGCCTTTGCAATTTGGTGCTCAATTTTAGTGTAATTTTGTCTACTGCAGCCTCTAATGATTGGCTTAAGAAGTTTCAGCTTTCAAGTAACCCTAGGAGCTTGATGAATTCGCGATTCTATAGTATAAAGATGAAAAACATGAACTGCCTCTTCAACTGAAAAGGAGGCAGAGACAAAGAAATGGATCCTCGTGCGTGATCTGAGAAATCAGGATCACCGAAGAAACCCATAGCATGCGGATATAAGGAGCACCATTATGCATTTACCAAGATCTTGTCTATCTTTTTCGTTATTGGCTGAGAAACTCTTTTATTCCACCAAGTGTAAGTACAATCTCTTTAACCAAATTTGCTAATTGAGCTACTTCGAGGCAATCTTGGAAAAGCATAGAATTAGGTTCTTAACTACCTGAGGTTACTAGTTAGTGGTCTTGGGGATAAAGAGATTGATTAAAATCCCCAAGCATTGCTTAAGAATCTTGAAGAAGTGGACAGGGCTTCAATTTCGTGCCAGAGATCATGTTTAACAACTGCAGTATTAGTAGCCAATTCTAAACTGTGTCGGTGTGAGAACTTGTTAAAGCTACGGATATTCCAACAATAAATATCTTCTTTCATTCAAAAATAAGAGGAGGCCCTTGCCCCGATTCCTCATTTGTTGCCGCTGAGATAAAAACTTTTTAAACTGAGGATCTTCACCTATATCGTCCCCTCTCGAAAGAGATTTTGGATCTAATGATTGAGTGTCGGAAGATTCTAGCTCCACATTGTTACAACCCGCAGTTTGAGCTTGCACGTGAGTAGAAGGAAATTGTGATGTAGTGGTGGGATGCACATATGATTTTTGGAATGCAACTCATTGTTGTTTAGGTCCAGCAGACCCACTAGCAGAAGTGTCAATAGAAGGGGCAAGAATAGTGGAGGCAAACATGAAACATTTACCAGACCGTTCCCAGAAGAATTAGGAGGCTTCTTTAGCCGATGACAGTTCTGTAGTGAGTGCTTGGTGGATCTAGCCTGAGCAGGTAGGAGATGCTTTGGGACACCTCCGAGTGGAATGACCAACTTCTTTGCATATAGAACAAACTGGGGGCATCCATGGGCTGGAAACCAAAACCCACTTAACCACTCCATAATCAAATTTGACGTTAACCTCCTCAATAAGAGGGATTTCTGGGTCAAAAACTGTGAAAATCTTGGCTACTTTAATGTTGGATTTGCTTGCAGTTTGCGGGTAGAGGTAGCGGGGTTCGCCAAACGTTGGAAATCTTGGAGAGGCTAGTTTCCTTGAAGAATTGATTGGGAACTTTTCGAAGCTCAAGCAAGATTGATGCTGCAGTAAGCTCACATTTTTCTGTTGTGACACCTGGTTCCCATCGATTAACAAACATGGTTTGACCCTATATATTCCATAAGCATTGAGCTAAGATAATGTGCCTTGTACATGCATTCAGGATTCTAAAAAGGAAGGAGAAATCTTTAATTTTTGAAATGACAATATCTCTATGTTGCTTACTTCATATGTCATTGACAATGGCATGAATTGTGCTTTGAGAAGAAGGATCCAAGTAGAGTTGACCATCAATAAATGGCTCACATTCCTTCTTATGCTTCTCAATCATTGAGTTTGAGATTTTACACATGCTTCTCCTAAAGGAAGGGTGTAAGCTTTACCCTTGCTCTTTAGTGTCTTTGAGGAAGGTTTAAACAAAATTTCCTAGTCACTTTCAAGTTTTACTGCAGTTTCTGCAAAAATTGATTTAGTCTCAGTTGGGCAATAATGTTACCATTAGCTGGGTCCGTGGTTGGAGGTGACGGAGAAGCTGTGGCAGCAGTCAGGGTGATCTCAGAGGTTAAAGATGGCTTTACGGCAACTGACTTTTCTATAATTTCATAAACCCTAACTTTCTCCACAGGGGAGGAGGCCAGAGTTTTAGCAACATGTGAGGTAATAGCTGAGCCAGAATTGACTTCAAGAGCTGAGGTATTAGTTGGATTCGATTTGATTAGAGAGGCGAGAGCTAACAATGGTGGGGTGGAAGGCGAGATGGGTGAGGTCGGATTTAGGGTTTTCTTCTTTTTTCTTACGGATCAAGAACAACAAAGGGCATTTTTTTAGGTTTTGATTTCTACTCCACGAGGAGGGATGGGCCTGGGAAAACCAGAGGCGGACTCAGGCAAATCGAAGGCGGACTCTGACGTCGTGAGAGGCGGTGGAGGTGGGCTAAAAATGAAGAGCGATATCGCCTGGTTTTGATTCTCAACTCTCTCTCTCTCTCTTATTGTCGATAACCATTTTCCATTTGAGGTACTTAACAACTCAAAACCTTCACTTAACTACTTAAGCATCTTTTAGTGTGTGTGTTTTGTGTTAGTACGCAGAGAAATAAGAGACAAGTTGGATGAGATGAGTACAAGGTGTATGTTCATTGGCTACTCTACAACTAAAAAAAGATATAAGTGTTATAATCCGACCACAAGGAGGGTTATGATATCAGGGGTGTCAAGTTCATCGAAAGCAAAGGCTTCCATGATGAGAAACTTGGCTAATACTCCATCAGACCATGCAGAAATTCTTAGATTTATCTTAGACACTCTAAGACAATCAGAAGCAACAAGTTAAAATGGGACGATTTGGGTCGAGACCAAATGGTACAGCAAGATGGTTCAGATCAAGGTCGACAGTATCGCATTATATGTTGGGTCGAGATCAGATAGTAGCGCTGGTCGAGCGATTGGTTGAACTAGAATAGAGTCTTGACAAGCAGCAGAAAGCACCGTGATCCAAAAAACCAGAGCGCGATCTAGATGAACGATCATAACAGTTGGAACATAATCCAATCGAGTGATACAGATGGTCTAAACATGATCTGATCGACGAATAGCATGCGATCAGGTTGAGCAATCCAAATGAACAACACGCGATCCAATCGAGCGATCCAGACAAATAACACGCGATCCAGTCGAGCAATTCGGACGAGCAGCATGAGATCCAATCAAGCGATCCAGATGATGAAAGGGTGATTCGATCAAGCAATCTGGATGAGCAGAACGTGACCCAATCAAGCTATCCGGCCAAGCAGATCATAATTCAGACAAGCGACCACGACCACCAGAACGTGATACAAACATGTGATTTGACTAGTGATCCTTGTTGCGATCCTGACTTGAATGACGAACTTAACCACGATGCCTCTCCACCACCTCTAAGACGAAGCTCAGGAATTCGAAAAGATCCATATAATTTGGTAGACACCCAAGTCTACAACAACAACAACCAAGTTGTTGCCTATCCAATTCAAGTTGTATGCTCTGTTGCAAACCATCCTCAAGAACATCAAGTCGTCATCAGTAAAATTGACCAGAACTTCATACCAACGATATATGAAGAGGCCAAAAAACACCAAGTATGGATTGATGCGATAGGAGAAGAATTGGGAGCAATGGAAAGGAATCAAAACTTGTATGAAATGGATTTTCCCAAAGGAAAAAGGGTCATGACCAGCCGATGGATATGCACCATCAAATACAAAAGAAATGGGTAAATAGAATGGCATAAGGCAAGGCTTGTGGGACACATATTCACTCACACCTACGAAAATATTGTAGAGACACCATTGCACATGTTTCCAAGCTACACACTGTAAGAGTTATATTATTATTAGCAACTAATCTTGATTGGGAGCTTTGACAGATGGATGTGAAGAATGTCTTTCTCCAAAGAGAACTTGAAGATAAAGTCTACATGATTCCACCACCCGGCTTAAAGGACTTGGTCTCACCGAGAAAAGTTTTGCGGCTTAAGAAAGCCATATATGGACTTATGCAGTCCCCAAGGACATGGTAACACAAGCTAAGCACCACTCTCAAAGGATGAAACCTCAAAAGATCAGAAGCCGACCACACCTTATTCACTTTACAATCTCAAAACGGTATAGTGGTCATTCTTGTGTATGTAGATGATATCATCATCTCGGGAAATGACAAGGAAGGTATCAAATCTAGAAAACAATTTCTTAAATTTGTCTTTGATATAAAGGATTTGGGTGAACTAAAGTATTTTCTAGGAATAGAAGTGTTCTGATCTTCGGATGGACTTTTTATATCCCGAAGAAAATACACACTTGATCTTTTGAATGAGACAGATTATGGAGGTGTCAAACTAGCCAAGACTCCTTTGGAGGACACATACAAAGCTACACGTGAGGGGGAGCAAGACAACAAACCGTTCGAAGAGTTGACATTCATCTATACCGGTGGATGGTGGGAAAGCTCATTTATCTAACTCTTACTGACCAAACTTGTGTTTTGCAGTTAATCGAGTGTCATAACATATGCAAAAGCCCACAATAAATCATTAGAACATGGTGGTTTGAGTCTTGAAGTATCTCAAAGGAGCACCAGGGCAAGGCATTTGGATGAGACGTAATCAAAGCACCGAGATCATGGGATATTGTGATGGGGACTAGGCTAGTAATAGACAAGATAAGAACTACACAACAGGCTATTGCACACTTATTGGTGGAAACCTTGTGACATGGAAGAGCAAGAAGCAAAATGTGGTCTCATGCTCAAGCATGGAGGCGGAATACCGAGCCATTAGGAAGCTCAGGAACGAACTCACTTGTCTAGATCAAGCAACTCCTATGACTATGCATTGTGACAACCAAGCCGCAATAAACATTACATCCAATTCAATTTTCCACGAATGGACAAAACAGATCGAAGTCGATTGCCACAGATTTTTGGAAAAGGTTAAAGGACTAGCTAGCCAACATATTCACCAAAGCCGCATCAGCAAAGGTTTTTGAGTTCATCCACACAAAGATTGGACTCATAAACCTTCGACCTAGCCAACCTTGATCCTCTATCTGTGGGATACTCTTTTTCCCTAAGTTGTAGCCTTTTTCCCATGAGGTTTTTGCTACACTTAGATTTTTAATGAGGTGGTCTTTCACGTGGTCCAAGCTTGACCTCCGTTCCTTTTGGTCAAGTTTGAGGACGAGTGTTAGTTTGAAGATGATTGCACCACAAGTTATCCATGGTTGCATCACAAGTTATCCGTATTCCGTACACAACACTCGAAAATGGGTTAACGAAAGGCAATGAGGAGTTGGGTCAAATAACAACCTAAGTAAGAAGTCTAAGGCCCACGAAGAAGGAGGAAAATGCTTCTAAAAGGAATTTGATCAGCTAGCCAACCATTGGAACCTAAAGAAACTTGTGACTCTCATTTCACCAAGACCAAGAGATGTCACTCTCACCTTTATGCCAATCCCAAAGTTCGGCGGCTACTTCCTTTGGTTCCGATTAGGTTTAGCCACATTTACAAGGTTGTATTTTTCTATTTAAGGGTTGCAACCCTCTTATAAGAAAATTAATTTAACGGAAACCTTTGCGCTCTATTTCTCTCTTGGTTTTCTCTCTAGTTCATCTTCCATTTTCTCTAAAACTTCCACATAACTCTCTCAAACTTGCACATATCTTCTGAGGAAATATAATTTGGTATAATCTTGATTATCTATTTTGGCCCATTCCTGACCAAGTGGCTATCGAGGTTTTCCTTTGGATTATTTGGCATATCTGGAAAGCAAAAAATGAGAATTGCTTTTAAGGTATTAATATGGACTCCAGGACCTTACTTACACTGGTGGTAGAAGATGCCTCAAAATGGTCCAAAGCTAGGAGTGAGATTGCCAAGAACTTTCATCGTGGGAATTTATCATCATCGTTGTGGCCAGATGTGATGCAGCCATCTATCTCCAATCCAATATTTACAAATTACATGTGTTTTGTAGACAGATCTTGGAAAAGCTCGAAACCAAATTCAGGTCTAGGATGGATCTACTTCGCTAACTCTATAGACAGTATGTGCATGGGTGTTCGTGATACCAAAAGAAATCTTTCGGTGTTGCATTCAGAGGTAGAGGCGGTGCGTTAGGCAATGGAATCCCTTGTGTCCTTTCAAGTTTCTAAAGTTGCGATAGCGATGGATTACAAGGATATCTTGAGGATTTTGGTGTATCCTGAAGATTAGTCGGCATTCCAAATGTATCAAAGAAATTTTTCAAGGTTGAAGTTTATCTTTCGTTCTCTTTCTCTTCATGTAATCTCGAAAACTCTAAATCATAAAGTTGATTCACTTCCTTGTACTATTCGAAAGACAGGTAACAATTCATTATTGTAAACTTTCTTTCCCTTTGAGGTATCCTCTATATAATAAAAAGACAGATTTTAAAATAAATAACATCACGATAATGTAAAATATTACATCATGCCATTAAAAGTTATTATTTTATTAAGAGAATTTATGAGGGTAATTTTGCAAACATAATAACTAAAAGCACTTATTATTGGTCTCCACTTATATGTTAAGTGTATCCTTAAAATTAGTAACATAATATCACAAATTAGTTGATTACAATTTATTGTACAATTTACCTATTTAATTAAGGAAGATATATAATGTTATTTTAAACAAAAGTTAATGATAATTAAAATATATAATACCGAAAAATATATAATGTTATTTTTATAATCATTTTTTCCTAAAAAAATATATTGATAATTAAAACATATTATTTGTGCAATACCGTTCAAAATTAATATGATTGGTGATATATTATTTGTAATTTGAAAATAATTTTAAAAAAATATTCTTCTAATTTTGAAAACCCTAATACACTGCTATATTGTTGGAGGTGGATCCGAGATCCTATTTTGGTTCACCGAAAATAACAGATCGAATATAAAAGAACCATCCGATTGCAAGCACTAAGTCTTCAACTCGGATAAGATATTTGACTCAGCAATATGTCTCGTCTCGAAAGATTTTAAGAACTTGAAGGGGAGTTGGATGACATGTCAGCATACAATAAACGGAAGTTTTCCTTTTCCGATGTGGAAAACTTCCGCAAATCTAGCATGAATCTTAACATATTCGGTCTTATCAACAAGATTTGTAAATCTTCCTTTATTTTATACACATGTAAACCACCTTTATAAACTATAAATAGATACACAATCTTTCCGTAAGGAGTATCTTCTTTTTGGACATTCGAAGTTTAATAAGAACACCAAGTTGGCCTTCATCTTGTCTTATTACTCAGTTAACTAAGCTCTTACTCCTATTCAATCCCACAAATATCCTTGCTCATTCTTCCCTCTCTATTAATCAGGAACCACCGTTTTTGTACTCTTACTGCTAAACCCGGTTCCAACAGTTGGCGCTATCTATGGGGAAGATATCGAAGGACATCTTCTCAAAGG
The DNA here is from genome assembly GCA_900406435.1 of Lepidium aucheri. Lineage (NCBI taxonomy): Eukaryota > Viridiplantae > Streptophyta > Magnoliopsida > Brassicales > Brassicaceae > Lepidium > Lepidium aucheri. Next base: position 56,393 of record OVBA01000353.1, read on the forward strand.
TTAGATGAAACCTTGAGATTAAGAACATGGTGGATGGAGAACTAACCATCACCTCACCACAAAGGAGGGAACCTCTCCCTCTAGAACACACCGATCCAACAGATAGATCGACCTTGGATATGACTCAGACTCAGAAAGAGAGTCGACAAGAAACGCGAGAGGTTAAAGACCTTCCACCGCCACCACCAGGATCACCAAAACTCGGAACTTTAGTGTGTAACCTGAACGCACAACAGGAAGCTTCTGATCAAAGAAACGCTGAGAGGTTCGATCATCTCGAATCTCGCTTAAATAAGACTAGTCTTCCAACTATTCAAGTCAGCAGACCATGCGCGGAGGCATTGGCTAGTGTTCAGAGCACACTATCCTGGGACTTTCCAAATCTACAACCAGTCGCCACTTTGGTACAAGATCACTCTGCCGTACCGAATGCAACAAGACAGCAAAGCCATGTGACCTTGGACGCTGCTACCATATTAAGGATGATGGATGACATCAAGTCAAAATTCCATCAAGCTACTAGTTTGGCACCCGAGATAGGAAGGATCCTAGTTCAGGCGCAGAATTCGCCATTAGCATCGAGACTATAAAGAGTCTTGGTAAACAGAGGGTTGTGACAATGGTGCCCCTCTTACAATGGGAACTCGGATCCTGTAGAGTTTTTGAGCGTCTTCAATGTCATGATGAACGGTACCAACTACACCGTAGATAACAAAGACACAGCTTACTGTGAGCACTTTGCAGAAAACTTAACCGGAGACGCCTTAATATGGTTCACCAAGCTCCCTACCGGGTTAATCAAGAGCTTCAACCAACTCGCAGAGTTGTTTATGAAGCAATATGCTCTGTTCGTCAACCAGGACACATCAACTGTTGAACTTAGATCTTTTAGGCAAGGCTTGACGAACCTTTGAAATATCTCTGACGCTTCAAAAACATACTGACCAAGGCCAAGGTTAGTGACGACATGGGAATTGAAGCCCTCCGAACTAGAATGGTGACTGATGAGGTGTTAGAACGGGACCTTTTTGTTAATAGGCCCAATACGATCTCTAACGCCTTATGTAGACCAGCTAGACACGCAGAATATGTAAACGAAAAACAAATCCTCTCACAAAACCAAAATATGCAGCGGAATTCGGCTGTCAAAGAGCAAAAGGAGATGCACTATGAGTCTAGGTAGTATAATAGAGGCAAGGCAAACTCGGTAACTGTCTTCCGAGTCTGGGAGAATAACAGCCCCCGCGATATATCGTTCAACAATACCTACAATCGGAACTATTATTGTGGTTTCCACAAGAAGGCAGGCTATTCAAAAGCGAAGTGTAAATAGCTGCAAGAGTTCCTTGTTGAGAAATTCAGCAAAGGAGAAATGGAGGTCTCGGAAGATGAGACCCAGAAGTATATAACACAAAAGCGGAAAGAAGTTGAGCAACAGGAAGCTGCCTACAAGTCGTCAAGCCTGAAGGCTGGCACTTCTGAATTAGCAAAGCGGCCAAAGACAGGAGGAAACAATGATGGATCCGGCAATCCATGAGTTGTCGTCGGTGTAATCATGGGCGGATTACAGTTTTGCGATGATACAATTTGCATAATCAAAAAATATGAGTGAAAAGTGGTCGCCTTAGTCAACCAGGCGCCCGCCAAGGAATGCATGCACGTTGTAGACTCGGTGATCACTTTCACCACGGAAGACGTCAAAGGAGTTAGCTTCCCATACAACGATCCCATAGTCGTCAAACTCCGAGTTGTTGACTGCAATGTTTCATGAATTCTAATTGATACTGGGAATTCAGTATACCTCATCTTCAAAGAGACTCTTGATAAGATGGCACTGCCAGACATCCATCTTAAACCCGTGGACAGAACCTTAACTGTGTTTAATGGAAGCACAATCAACGCGATCGGAACAGTGAAATTAGCTATCCGAGTGGCTAGTTTTACGAGATAGATCAAGCTACTTGTTGTAGATAAACCACCCATCTACAACATTATCTTAGGAAGGCCTTGGATACACATGATGAAATCAGGTCAATCAGCAAAGTTCAATATCCAGAATGGCTGGCCAATCAGGTAGTTATTCCCAAAAAGAACAGAAAATGGAGAGTCTGCGTGGACTTCACCGATCTCAATAAAGCGTGTCCAAAAGACAGCTACCCACTACCAAATATTAATCGAATTATCGAAGCAACAGACGAGAACGAGCTTCTCTCATTTATGGATGCCTTCTTAGGATATAACTAGATTTGAATGCATCCTGATGAGATGGAAAAGATATCATTCATCACAGAGCGAGGCACTTATTGTTACAAAGTAATGTCATTCGGGCTGAAGAATGTTGGAGCTACCTATCAGCACCTCGTAAACAAAATGTTTGCCGATCAACTCGGGCCAACCATGGAGGTATATATTGATGACATACTAGTGAAGTCGTTAAGGGCAGAAGACCATGTCGAACATTTAGCCCGTTGCATCAGAACTCTGAATGAGTATCAGATGAAACTCAATCTGGTGAAGTGCACCTTTGGAGTTACATCAGGGGAATTCCTCGGATACATAGTCACTCAACAAGGAATCAAAGCAAACCCAAAACAGGTCACAGAAATTCAAGAGCTATCTTCTCCAAAGAATAAGCGAGAAGTTCAGAGATTGACGGGACGAATAGCCGCCCTAAATCACTTCATATCGCGCTCGAGGGACAAATTGGACAAAAGCTGCGCGAATGCCTGCTCCAAATAGAAAGAATATCTTTCAACTCCACCGATACTCGCTAAGCTAGAGGTGAACCATTGTATTTGTACATCGCGGTTTCCACCTCGACGGTTAGTTGCGTACTAGTTTGAGATGACAGAGGAACTTAGTACCCAATCTTCTATATCAACAAGTCATTAGACGGAGCCGAGTCCCGATATCCAACCACACAGAAACTTGCACTAACAGTGGTTACCTCTGCAAGGAAGTTACACCCTTACTTCCAATCGCACACCATCATAGTGTTAGCAAATCACCCATTGCAAACAATATTGCATAGTCCAAATCACTCAGGACGATTGAAAAAATGGGCAATCCAGTTGAGCGAGTATGATATCGAATTCAAAGGACATACAAGCACAAAGTCACAAGTCCTAGCCGACTTCGTAATCGAGCTATCACTGGATCTAGAGCCTCTAGGCTTGGAAGAAAACCAAAAGTGGAAGATTAACATGGACGGATCTTCCTCACAACACGGCTCAGGAGTGGGAATCAGGCTAGAAAGCCCCACGAGAGCAGTCTTGGAACAGTCTTTCTGACTTGCATTCCCAGCTTCAAACAACAAACCAGAGTACGAGGCGTTAATTTCAGGAATAAAGTTGGCTAAAGAAGTTGGGGCCACCGACATCAGTTGTTATTGGGAATCATAACTTGTAATCAATCAAGTAAACAGAGAGTATTACACAAAGAACGACAGAATAGAAGCTTATCTCTGTGTGGTAAAGGAGACAACCAAAGAGTTGAGATTTCGAATCAATAAAATCTCAAGGTTCGAGAACATATCTGCCGACGCTCTCGCAGCTCTCGCATCCACAACAGATTTTGTCCAACGATGGATCATCTCGGTAGAAAGAATAGATAGGCCAAGCATAAGCCTATCAAAGGGAAATATTAAACTAGTCTAGGCAATAGACAAAGTCCGAGAAGATTCTAATTCCGAGATGGCAGATACCAAACATAACACCAAGCAGAAAGTAGACTGGTGAGACGAAATCTTAGCCTATATCATCAACGGCAAAACGCCAGAAGATAGATGGGCTGCATGCAGTCTAAAAGCTTAATGCGCTTTCTACACCCAAATCGACAAAAAACTTTATCAGAAAAGTTCAAACGGAGTCTTGCTTACATGCGTTCATGGAAACGAAGTTAATGAAATTGTCAAGAAAACACATGATAGAGCAGGAGGAAACCACAACAGTGCTAGAATGCTCATTCAAAATATTAGGACACTCGGCTACTATTGGCCAACTATGTCAAGGACTGTGCTGAGTACACTGCGAGATGCGACAAGTACCAAAGGCATGACACATTATTCATGCTCCAATCACGGAGTTAACATCCACAATAATGCCTTATCCATTCATGCGATGGGCGATGGATATAGTCAGAATGTTACCATCATCCCGGCAGAAGAGGTTCATGCTCGTAATGACCGATTACTTCTCAAAGTGGGTCGAAGTAGAAGCTTACTCCCAGATCCAAGATAGAAATGTAATAAATTCGTATGGAAAAACATCATCTGCCGACATGGTCTCCCATACGAAATCACAATGGACAACGGATCTCAATTCATCTCGGTCAAGTTTACTAACTTTTGCGCCAAATGGAATATCCGAGTGAGCAAATCAACACCGCGAAACACGCAAGCTAACTGTCAGGCAGATGCCACAAACAAATAGATCCTTGATGGTCTAAAGAAGTGACTTTCAGAAAAAAGGGAGTTGGGCTTCCAAATTTGAAGGAGTATTATGGTCACATCGGACCACACCTCGGCGATCAACCAGGCGAACTCCATTCTCTCAATCTCACGGAATGGAAGCAATGGTTCAAGTAGAAATAGCAATGCCAACTCTAAACCGTGAACATTTTTCCAAGAACGAAGACAGAAATAACAATGTTATGCAAAATAGTATCGACGACTTGGAAGAGGAACGCGATGAAACCCTCCTCCGAGTACAAAATTATAACTATCATGCCGCAAAGTACGACAACAATAAAGTACACGGACGAAACTTTGCTGTCGGAGATCTTGTACTTTGAAAAGTGTTCGAGATCACTGCCGAACTCAATGCCGGAAAACTCAGCGCCAATTGGGAAGGGCCATACATTATTTTTGAAGTCGTCAAATCGGGCGTCTATAGAATCGCCACCATGGAAGTAGTTCTAATTTCTCAAAGTTGGAATTCCATCAACTTAAAGCAATACTATCACTAGGGAATCGCTTTCTCGACAAACTAAATGCGTCACTTAACGCATTACTATCTACTTTATTAGTTATGTAATGAGAACTACGTCTTGGCTTGATCCCTTCGGGGTACGTAGGTAGCCTTCAGGTCTAGCTAGAACTTTATAGAAAATATTATTTTATCACAAGTCGGCATTCAAAAAAAAGGACGGGATTCCACCCTATATATTTACGAGTCAGAACCAAGATAAATTCTCGCAAAACCTAAATTATTTTTTAAGCCGAGTTTTAAAATCTCACCGAGCTCAACCTCAAAAAACTTATTATAAGTAAAAGAATTCTGCTCAATTTTAAACTTCAGAAATCCACGACTAGACTTTGTCCTTATCTTAAATTCCAAGTTCTAAACTCGCTGAGGTTAACCACGAAAAACTTACAATCATTGAGTTTAAAATCTCAAAAATCGCCGACTAAGACTTGGTCACCACCTTGGAAAGCAAATTCCAAAATTCTACCCAGTTCGAGTAGAAAAATTTATGCATTACAAAAATAATCTCTTGTAGCATTTGCAAGAGCTTAATTTTTGACAGGAAAGAAAAGTCTTAAAGCTTTGTACAGATTCTAGAGGTGGAAGTCTCGCTAATTAGCAGAACAAAGTTCCATACATGTTCGTGAGAACAATTCTCGTTAAAAGACGGAAATGTAGCTTAGGACAGGTGTATTGAAAGATTTTTTGTCAAAGGACGAAAAAATAGCTTAGGACAGGTTCAGCAAAACAGATCTCGTCAAATGGCGAAAACATAGTCTAGGACAAGTTCACGAGAATAACTTCTCGCCTAACAACGGAACATAGTTCCGTACAGATCAAAAGACAAAGCATAGCTTTGTACAGAAATACCAAGAATAGCTTCTCGCCTAATGTTGGAACATAGTTCCGTACAGATCGAAAGACAAAGCATAGTTTAGTACAGAAATGCCGAGAATAACTTCTCGTTAAACGATGGAACAAAGTTTTGTACATATTATAAGACAAAGCATAGCTTTGTACAAAAATGTTGAGATTAATTTCATGCTAAATGACGGAACATAGTTCCGTACAGATTTATCGAGATTGAAATCTCACTTAACAACAAAGCAAAGCTTTGTACAGAATTACGAGACTAAAATCTCAAATGAAGTCAGAACATAATTTCTGAACAGATAATTATAAATCCTTTGGACCAAGTTTTAAAAATACAGTTTCTGAATCCGAACTTCTTAAACCTAAACTGAGTCCTAAAATCTCAGTTTCAAAGCCGCACAACAGAAAGTTCTCTTCCAACGCTAAAACGAGATCAAACTTTCTAAACGCAGAAAGAAACTTCTCTAAACGCGCAAAAACAAGAAAAGGATCTCGGAAACCATAATTCGTAAAATGATGAGTCAAAAGCATTAAAGTAATTGTTTCATTCAATATTAAGTCTCGTTTCATTTACACAGGAAAACCATTTACAAAAAGTATCGAGTATGTACAAAAGAATTCCACCCTAAAGGCCTAGTGCCGACTACACAAGAAGACTATGACAAAGCACAAAAAACTTATGGTGCTTCTGTTTGAGTCTAATTTCACCAGCATTGGAGGCCTCTCCAACTTCAAAAACAGGAACGACAAACTCCCCCGGAAGCAGCGGCGTCAAACTCTCTTTGTTAACGAGCTCCTGAAACTTGTTTACTTTGGCAGTTATCAAGTTTACGACTGCACAAGGAATTTCAACTCCCCTATTAGGAAGCAGTCGAAGAACATTTGCCGACCCAACAAACTGGGCGTACGATAAACGAGTCTCAAGATTCCTGTCGAGATCATAAAACCGAGCAGAAATCTGGTCAAAACAATCGGATAGGCGCTCACGAAGAACCCCAAAAGATCTTGAATTCTCCATGGTTAGCGCCTGGCGAAGTCGAGAATCAAAGTCCCCCCTCACCAGATCTAACTCGGCGCATAATCTTAGCACCGTGTCATAAGCCTTTTCGGCAAATTTAAAGGCGACACCCCGGTCAGATTTAGCGCAATCTAGCAAATCTTACAGTTTCGCGTTTTGAGCTACCAACTTGAGGACGTTTTCACGCTCCACTTTCAACTTGTCCTTAGTGTGAGCGAGTTCCTCCTTGGCGGCAGAAAGCTTAGATCGTAGTTCCACTACCTCCTCGTAGTCCTTAGCAACTCGGGCAGGCGTTCCCCTACCCCTTCCACGGGCGGAACCGCTCCTACTTTCTCTCCTTCGAGAATTGATCCATAATGGCGCATTGCTCCTCGCCTTCTTTGCAGGTCGCATTTTCTCCTGGCCAGAGCTCGAAGGAACCTCCACTATATCACAAATCAGAGCAGTTAAGGGTTCAAAAGCCCTAGAAGAACCTCTGGAGAGTCGAGCGTTAAACCCTCAAGAGCAGAACTAACACCAACCTCTATATTTGGAAGTTTAAAGTCTTCAAGACCCATTTTTGACGAAGATAAGAAGCAAGAAAATTTAAAAGAAATTTGAGTATAGAAGAACTCGGAAGTCGTCAAAGCAAGTTTAAGCAGATGAAAAGTGAATGGTAAAAGAAGGGAAGGCACGGTATTTATAGAAAATTACTGAAATGTGAAGCGACGCAAAGCTGAAATAATGAATGAGCGGGAAGTAATCGAAGCCACGTCACACAGTAATAATGATGATTTGCGTAAAATCGAGGCGACTGTTCAAATGACCCACTGGATAATTGACACGTGACCAAAGATTCTGGAAGATGTAACAACCTTTCTGACTCAAAAATTCGGTACTAGATTTTTCCGAGTCTGTGGAGGGATAATTGTTGGAGGTGGATTTGAGATCCTACTTTGGTCCACCAAAAACAACGGGTCGAATAGAAAAGAACCACCCAGTTGCAAGTACTGAGTCTTCAACTCAGATAAGATATTCGACTCGGCAAAATATCTCGTCTCAGAAGGTTCTGCGAACCTGAAGGGGAATCGGATGACACGGCAGCATACAATAATGGAAATTTTCCTGTTCCGATATGGAAAACTTCAGCAAATCTAACATGAATTTTAATAGATTCAGTCTTATCAACAAGATTTGTAAATCTTTCTTTATTTTTTACACATGTAAACCGCCTCTATAAACTATAAATAGAGGTAAAATCTTTCTGTAAGGAGAATCTTCTTCTTGGACATTCAAAGTTTAATAAGAACACCAACTCGGCCTTCAAATTGTCTTATTACTCAGTTAACTAAGCTCTTACTCTCATTCAAACCCACAAGTGTCCTTGCCCATTATTTCCTCTCTGTTAATCGGGAACCATCGTTTTAGTACTCCTTGTGCTAAACCCGGTTCAGCATATATATATATATATATATATATATATATTACCTTTAGTTTATATCGATACAATAATATTTGAGTATTTTTCTCATTGGTTAATCAAATTTTAATTTCAAATAGTAACTCGGGTTGGTCTTTTGTTGAGATATATTTTAAGAAACCTATAATAGAAAAGAAATCTTCGAATTATTAGCAAAGGTAATAAATCAGATATAGTATCTTGATCTGTTCTCTTAAATATATTTTGGATGTTAAAATTGTTTATTAATTATTAAAAAATATATTTGAATATACCATAAAAATATGTAATCCTAAGTTGTTACCTAAATAGTACAGTTTAATAGTAGATATATTCTACAGTTCAATCTTACCAAATTTTCAAATTTCATACTGATCTAATAACAATAAACTAGATATAGATCTAAATAACTAATATGTACATATATATATATATATATAATTGTATATTGTTATGTGTGAAAAATATATATATATATATATTTATATTTTTTTATAATTTTCATTTTATCTTTTTATTCTTGAATTTTATTTGTATTTAATATATTAGGACTAAATTTCTGAATTTATTATATTAGTTTACAATAAGTATAATTTTTATTAATTATTTATTTATTGGTAAAATTAGTTTCGTCATTTTTTTCCAACAAATTAATTTACATTTTTAAATTATAAAATAGTTTTCATATAGAAAGTTACATAAAACAATAACAATATTTCATAATAATGGGTTTATGAATCTAAATGAACATATGTCTAAAAATCTAAATGAACATATGTTTAAAAAACCAAAATAAATGCGGGTCTTAAAAACTATATGAACACGGATCTTAAAACCTAAATAAACACGGATGCAAAAATTTTACCCGAGTAAAGAATATTATATGCAAATATTGTAATGCATCAAAATCTTAATAACCAGATATCAAAAATATATTTCATGTACAATAAGGGTCATCATTTTTTTTTGTCAACATTGGGTCACAACTGGTCGACGGAGTAGCTAAATTCCTAGTAGACTTACCACCAGCCACTAGGCTAAAGACCATCTGCAAAAGTCAGACTTACTGTTCGACCTAATCTTGTGATTTCCGATGATAAAACCAAGGACTAGACTGATTCAACTGCTCTCATCCTGAGAAAAACCCAGATCCATCACTTGGGAAATTTATTGAGCAGGTGATAAGCGGTCCAACTCAAAAAACAAAATGATCTCGCGGTTCGAAAAGGTTTTTTTGGTACACATTGAAGATATCTATTTATTTCTTTTGTTCAATGACCCCTACTATAACTCATCTCAGTTACATCATTGTAAACTGGTTTTTTTATTTATTAAATATATATTAAATGAATAAATTTTATTTACAAATTAAACCATAAAATGAAAAAATAAAAAATACCATATATAAATATTATAAATAAATATATACAACTACAGATGCATTTTTTAATAAAAAATATCTTGTGCACAGTATGAATGATAATCTAGTTAATATTATGTTGACAAAAAAAATTTGTAATGAACAGTAACAAGATATTTCCTCCGTTTCATAATAAGTGTCATTTTAGGATTGTTTTTTTGTTTCAAAATAAGTGTCTTTTTAAATTTACGAGGTAACTTTTAGCATAAATGGTCTACTTTAACCTCATTACTAACCAATAAGAAAAAAGAAAATGTCAAGAGTCAATTAAATATTAAAGGTATAATAGAGTTTTAATATGTTTCCTTAATTTGTGTGAAAAATGCTAAAATAAGAGTAATATTTTTATTGTAATCTAAGCCTATTATGATATATGGGCCTATTCATTAATTACCACGGGCATAAACGACCGATCCAGACATTGCAACCCAATATATCACGAAAGTACATACATTATAAATGTTTGAACTTAGGTGATGACAAAACAGCATTATTAACATAATTAGATAGATTACATGTCTTAATCAATATGTTTTATATATATAATATGTATGACTATATAGTATTCAATTTGTCAGTTTTTTTTTTTTTTTTTTTTTTACACACAATTTTAAACTTAGGGAGAGTTAAAANTTTTTGACACACAATTGTAAACTTAGGTAGAGTTAAAAGAGATGTGTAATCTGTATCGAGAGAGGTGAGAAATACAAAATCTCCATTTTATTAATGAAATATATGTTGTTTTGATAGATGGTTATCAAAAACAAGGGTGGAATTGGATGAAGATGAAAAAGGAAGAAGTCAACTTTATTCAGAAACGTAAGAATCATCATATTCATACCCACAATAACCCTAAACCCATCCACCACATGCTTATGAAAATGAAACTCCCAGCTTTCCAAGTAACTCTTGATTCACAAAGTATAAATTAGAGGCTAAAAAGATCCAAACTCTTAAATCTGAATGAAATTGTATTTAATTATATGATATAAGGCCAAGAATGGAGGAATATTTATAATTCACATAGAAACAAAAGGGGACACACTCATATATACGTGTGTGTGTGTGTGTGTAAAACAACATATAAATACAGAATCTTATATAGTACTAGTATATAATACAAGTTGGTTAGGGAATAGGATATATAGTAGTCCTTGTTCTATGAGGCACCGTTTTCTGTGCTGGATTATTTGTTGATATCACTCATTATTGAACTTATAACTTCACTATTGAATTTCAGATACCATTGCATTTACAGTAAAACTAGTAGTACATGTTGGAAGTTTGACATCCAATCACTAATGGAATTTGGAAAACTAATGGGTTATAGCCCATTCTCTAAATCTTGTTATTATCGATTTTACTTATGCAAATTGTGTAGCTCTGGTTTATTATTATTTTGTGGATTGATATAATTGATGTTAATTTGTTGAGCTCAAAATGTATATTAAAATAAATTTCATGGTGAAGGATTGAGCAGCGTATCTTGTTGAGCGAGCTCATTCAAGTATACCGCAAGCGCAAGCACCTTGTTTTCACTTTTCTGGTTTTTGTTTTTTTTTTTTGTATTTATCTCTGATTAATATTTTAATCTCTGATTAATATGTCTACTTGATTATATGGCACACTTGGGCCCAAAACTGTGACAAATTTAGGATTCCAAACAATTTTTGTCATTCAATCTTCCGAATTTATGTATAGTCTGCATTTGTTCTTATAGCAAAAACAATTTTTATTATTATTTTTTGGTCGATTAGCACATAGAACCCTTTTGTTTGTTTTTCACGGACAATATTTTAGTAAAACCCTAAACACTTTGTGTCTATTAATTAATTAGGTAAAGTGCTAAACTCTAACAAACCTTTATATGTTCTCTGACAACTCTTTGTCCTATCGATTTGTGTTCTGCACACAAAAATGTATCAAATTTCAAAATTTAATATGTGGTCAAATGCTGTTTATATATAACTTTTCTACGTTAATTATACTACTGAATTAAAGCTCTTAAACCATGTCAAATTAACAGCCATATTAACCAAGTAGTCTTATAAATTAATGATACGACATACAATTAATGAATGCAAACAAAATACTAGTAACGAATGTACTCAATCAAATCTTATTATATAAAGTGGAACAACACTAAATTATTGCATTTTCATTATTTCAGATGTTCTATTTCTAATAGTGGTGATAGGCGTTGGTCCACCGGACCAATTTCCCGTTTATGAATTTTTTTAATATTTTTATGTTTGTATAATTTTGTAATAAGAGTTTGTAAGGACAATATATATATATATTATAATGTATAATAAAGGCTATATTGAAATAAAGACGCCGAACAAAAGATATATAAATAGTCGTTTCCATGTGATTACTATTATCGCTCTCTCTCTCTCTCTCTCTCTCTCTCTCTCTCTCTCTGCAATCCAAAAAATAAAATAAAATAAAAAGAAGAAGAAAGCTCACAAGTAGTTTCATCTTCATCAAATGCAAAAAAGTTGATGCAATGTCTCTTCTCTGTGATCTTCAAATCAATCTCAATCATGAATTCACTTTCTTCCTCAGTCAGGTAATCAATTACAAGTTACCAAATCTCCACATTTCACTCTGATTCAACCTAACTTCATCCTGTTTCTTGTGTTAGGATTTGATCTCAGAGTACTCAGAGTTCTTAAGGAAGATTATTAAACAGGGCAATAAGAAGAAGAAGAAGAATCACAAAACCAGTAAGATCATTGTCGAAATCAAAGACTTTCCAGGTGGTTCTGATGGGTTTGAGTTGGTTTCCAGATTCTGTTACAGTAATGGTGAAGGACTCTCGATCAATGTCTCAAATGTCTCCATTTTGTATTGCTCTTCTTTCTTCCTTGAGATGACAGAGAAGCTTTGTTCGTCGAATCTCTTGCTTCAAACAGAGAAGTTTCTTGAAGGAATGTTCTACTGGTCATGGAACGATGTTATCTTGTGTCTTAAGAGCTGTGAACAAGTGTTTCAACACGCAGATTCGTATGGACTTGTTGATAAGCTTGTCTTCGGGGTTTTAGGCAAAATCGCTCAGAATTCAGACATGAGTCAAGTCGTTGCATCATCCTCGCCGTCTTCCTCTGCCTCAGCCTCTTCTCAGTCTCCGGAGACGGCGAAGACTAGGTCTGATTCAGAGAAACGGTCTACTTCGAGATTGTTTTCTTGCAAGTCAAGTAATGAGTGGTGGTTCGACGATTTGTCAATTCTTGGACCAAAAACTATCGAAAAGTTGATGAAGAACCTTGGAGCTTATGATAAGAACAATAACAGCTTGGTCCTCACAAGATTTCTCCTCCAGTACCTCAAAACAAAGCTCCATGAGAAATCAGAGAACAAGCTCGAGTTTGCAGGTTTAGCAGACACAGCAGTTCAAGGAGTGGTTTTTGCGTCGAAAACTGCATTTTCCTGCAGAAGAATCTTCTGGGTTCTTCGGGTTTTATCGGGATTTAGAATCAGCAAAGAGTCAAGAACTGGTTTAGAAAGAGTTATAGGAGAAATGTTGGATCAAGCAACACTCGATGATCTTTTAATACCTGCAGGAGGAAAACGAGAAAAAGGGTTTTACGATGTGGATTTAGTGATAAGATTACTCAAAGTGTTCGTCAAAATAAACAATTCAGAAGAAGAAGAAGAAGATGAGAGTTTGAGAATGAGAAGAGTTGGGAAGTTGATAGATAAGTATTTGAGAGAAATATCTCCAGATCAGAATCTTAAAGTATCAAAGTTTCTGGAAGTTGCAGAGAGTTTGCCAGATTCAGCTAGAGATTGGTTCGATGGATTATACAGAGCCATTGATATCTATCTTGAGGTCAGTCTATTTTCAACTCAATACATATTTCGTATATTCCTTGGATTTTCTCCCAAATAATTGCACCTTCATAAGAAATTTGGCAAAAGTGAAAATGCACAAAATGAGACAATAAACAAGAGTGAAATAGAAGATGACAAAGAAGAATACAACTTTCTATAGACTTTTTGCTTTATTACATTTTTCAAGAGTTTAATAAGCTTAACTTATCTTTTTGTCTTTCTTTTTATTTTGTGATTTCTAAAGATTCGAAAATCTTAGGTTACATGTTTTGTGCATACATTACATCCATACACGTGGAACTATAAACCTAAACTTTGGTGGCAATATAATTGTCTTATGATTGAAATTTTATGTTTAAAATGTTAAACCCAAATCATTTACATCTCTTTAGCTACAAACATTCACTTGAAAATTATAAACACATACAATATTATTTTTTTCGAATATTGTTTGATAAAATCATCAAAATTCTATGTGTTAAAAGAATACCAAGAGGGTCCTACTTAATGTGTTATATAGTTTATAAAATATGTCGTGGTTACTGCAGATTCATGTCAGAATCTGACTAGCTTGTCTGTCTTTTGTTTGACTAATAAATATTATTATTAATTAAGCTTATAAACAATAAGACCAAGATTAATTTCACGTGAAAACTAGATATGTACAAGATAAGCTGAATGTGATCTCGGACAAAAAGAAAATCACAATTTAGTGTCTGGCTCGTTTTTATTAGTACAAATTTGTTACTATATATATATATGTATATATATTAGTCGGTTTTTTTAGGATCATTATAAAACTAATAGTAGTAAGTATGATTTGTTGCAGTCTCATCAAAATCTATCATCGGAAGAAAGAACAAAACTATGTCGATGTCTAAACTACAGGAAACTAACATTGGAGACATGCAAACAACTTGCAAAAAATCCAAAGATCACTCCAAAAATTGCAGTTGAAGCACTCAAATCACAACAATTATCAGAAGAGATCCTGCAACAACCAGAGTCAAGAGAAGACAATAAGATGAAAGTAAACAAAGTAAGGAGTACACGTAAGTACATAGAAGAGAAACCATTACAGGTGGTACGTTTGAAAGCATTTGAGATGTCGGAGAAATTTGAAGATGATCTTAGAATGAATTTGGAGAGAAGACATTGGAATAATAATAGTTCTGAAAATGTTTGTAAGGAAAAAAAGAGTGAAGTGGTGTCAAGATTGGTGAGACATGGACATTCACATTCAACTTCTAATTTTCCAAGGCTTTGTTAATTTTATTAATTTTTAAAAAAAATATTCTCTAGATACTAGATTTGATGTTATCATATCATCACACACATACACGTCTCGTGTATATTTATTTATAAACATTTTGCAGGCAAAAAAGATATTGTAGTAATGCAAACAATCAATGACATTTTGGATGCAAATTTGGTGAAAGTGATGTATTGTCATTTGAGTATTTTTCTATTCCTAACGTTAGTCAATCAGTTGGATCCAAACTTAATATCTATAGCCTCAAATTTCAGTATATGGATATTTAATTATTTGATAAAAACGTTAATCTATTATTTATGATGTAATTTGTTTCATTAAATGTAATTTTCTATATAGCTGCACTCAGTTTGTGTCTAGATAAGAAATTAGTTTTTGTAAGACGCATATTTTCTTTGGTACACTGCGAAAGTCACATTATATTGAATAATTATCGAACAATATTTATATTATATATTATTGCGAGAGACACTTTTATTTTGATCATGTTTTAAACTATATGATTAAATTAACATAAAATTAATAATAAATATTAAAAATGGGCTAAAATTTAATAAAAAATATATCGGTTATTGATTTGGTTCTGGTACATATTTAAATTCAATTTTCCGGATACATAGATTTATAACACGTACGTTCTGCTATTTTTTCGGGTTCGGTATCTAATTCGTATTTTGATTATTTTAATTTAAGACTTATTCAAATATTTTTTTCGGATAGAATTTAGTTCGGTATAACTCGAGTTCAGAGTTAACTATTTTTTATATAAAATTTCAAAATTAAAAAAGATTTAACAGAAAAACTAAAATTTGGTTCTTGATTTGGTTTGACTTCGGGATCGAGTTCGGCTTATTTAGGGTATATAGATTTAGGATCCATTTGAGTTTTTTTTTCAAATTCTCATTTCCTTTAAATCGGATCAATTTTGATTTGGGTTTCAAGACTCTAAAACAATATCTCAAAAACAGTATTTCAAAATATCAACACAGATCTAAAAAACTAAATGAACATGGTTTTAAAAACTAATCAAACTGATATAATCCCACATTATAACGCGGCTATAACTCTAGTATTGTATTAAACTGTGGGACAAAAGTGTATAAATATATATATATATATATATA
>OVBA01000354.1:0-72198 GCA_900406435.1 Lepidium aucheri
TAATATATAAAATAAAGTAGGTTATATTAGTTAATTTTTTCTTTTTTTAATATAAAATTTAAATAAAAAATAAACTTTAATAAAATATATTAATATTTTAATGTTAAAAACCTCAAAATTAAGATATCCTCATTGCTCGCTCTTATGTATTTAATTACAACTACATGATTTTTCTGCACATATGTGTACACATCATTTTTTAAATTAATTAATTTATTTTGTTGATCTTATATATTAATAATCGATTTTAGTAATCTATATATTTGAATATACCATTGATAAAATTAATCTAAATTTAGTAAAATGGAGGTCTTTTTTTAACCTTAGTTTGTAAAAAATTAACAAAAGCCCCATTATGTAATTGCATTTGAGTCCTTTTAAAATTATTGTTTTAACCCCTAAATTTGAAATTTAATCTGAAAAGCCATTAAACACACTATCACAACTTTTATTCTATTTAGACCACGTTCTCCTGAATTTCTAATCCCACATTGCCAGCAGTTACATCTCTTTCCTTCTTTTCTTTTTCGTTCTCTACTTCTATTTAATGGTTTTGGTTTCATCTACCCTCGATGTGGGAGATTGTGTTATGGCCGAGAAGGTTGGTTTCTTATTTGTATCTATTCATGTTGTTCTGTTCCTCATTGTAATCATAGAATGTTGTTTGATCTTCAAAGGGTTTTAAATGTAGTGGCTTTTATCCAAATCTGCATTAGAGAGACTAAATTATTAAGTGGTAATTGTCTTAAATGTGTTGTTCTAGTATAGGAGATAGGGTATCAAAGGAGATGTATGGTGGATGGTTGAAATCTGCTCCAAGTGTGGCCTCTCATCTGCTTATTAATTCTTCTTTTGTGAAGGTAATTCTTTTTACTATCTCTGTCGTTTGACTTGTTCTAATATTTATGTGATTTTAACATTGCAGTCAATCACACATCTGTTTGTATATTACGCTTTCTACAGATAAATTCTGTTAAAGCATGTGTTTGTTTTTTACTAACTCCGTTGCTTTGTGTTCATGATACTATTTTTACTTGTGTACATTGTAATTTTAACTGTTTCCATATTTAACACTATCATTTTCTTTATTGACTGCAACCTACTTGGATAACACAATGCCTACTGCTTCTCCTTGACACTAGAATGCCATATGAGAGTTTATCAGTGGGCTGCAAAGAACGTCTAGATCCAGCTGGCACAGGCTCATTGTACAATGAAGGAGAAGCAGATATTGTGGTTAATCACGTCGTTTTTTTGATATATGCAGGTGAGTTATATAATTCAGTTGAGTGGCTGGGATATATTTAATTTGTTGTAATTTATAAATGAAACAGTATGAAAGAATCAAAGCGTCATACATATTACTTGTTTCCTTAAGTGAAGCTTAATAAAGCAACTCTTTGGACATGATTGTAGGTGTAAGTCCAATGCAGTTGCTGTTAATAACGTTGCATCAACTATTAAGAAGGCACCAGTTAGTGGAGGTTGTAGAATCGAACGCTATGTACGTGTAAAGAAGGTAAAAATATCGAACATCCAGTTTTGTGAAATGTTCTTTGTTTTCTATTTTTACTTATGATGCCATTTATTTGGCTGTTATATATTGTTTGTTATCAGGTTCCAGTGGATCTTGTAATCTCATCTTATTCAGGAGCTCATTCATTCGATGCTTCTCAAATGAATATGTCCCATGTTGTTGCCCATCTCACATTTGATACCATGGTTTCAGAGAGGTCGTGGACTGATATGAAACAATTACTGCCTTATCTTGGCCAAAGCCATGAGAGGCTGAATGAAAAATCGTTCATAAATCAACGATAATCTGATGTTAATGTTACCCTAAGTTCCACAAATTTCATATGAAGTAATTTTCTACTCAAAATTTCTCTTATAATGTGTGAAAATACAGATTGAAGACTACTTGCAAAGATTCAAAACAGAAGTCATATCAAGAAGATTTGGTCAAGAACACTCATTGATTGAGGAAAATGAATATACGGCTCATAGCAGCGTGGCTCATACTTACCATTACCCTAAAGAAAAGCTTCACTTTGAGCTTTCTCCAATGCAGGTATTTGTCCTTAGTTTTACACAAATAAGAGAATAAATTTGATCCTCTTATCAAACTTAACGTTTGATCCTTATTTTCTTTTCTTTTTATAGGTCTTAATAAGCGAGAACCCAAAGTCATTCTGTCACATTTCATCACAAATGTTTGTGCCATAATAGGAGTTTCCACGGTATTCTATTTTTGTCATAGCCTAGCTTTGCTTCATTCTCTGTTGAATTCTTTGGTATTAAAATTAAGTTTTTTTCTTGTTTGGATTTCAGGTTGCAGGAATACTAGAATCGAGGTTTCAAAACAAGTCAGTTTAGTTAAAAAGGTCCAACTTGGGAAAAA
This sequence comes from Lepidium aucheri, assembly GCA_900406435.1. Taxonomy (NCBI): domain Eukaryota; kingdom Viridiplantae; phylum Streptophyta; class Magnoliopsida; order Brassicales; family Brassicaceae; genus Lepidium; species Lepidium aucheri. The sequence goes on from OVBA01000354.1 coordinate 2,402, forward strand.
CATGTGAGCAGAAATGAGTTGGGTTTGATGTGATAACCTTCAGCTCAGTTGTGATTCAGCTCAACTGAACAAGATTTAATTTCCCGTTTTGGGCTATGCTTGACAAAACTATCCGTTATATATTTAATTGTAGTGCCAAAGCCCAATTTTATGTTATTTAGGCCCAACAATTGCTATACTACCACCTCCTTTAATTTACAGAGAAAAAAAAGTAGAATTGTGTGTAGGTTTTATCCAATTATGCATATGTTTTATGTTTTTTTTTGTCCTAACATTATATTTTCTTGAAAATAATTTTAAATAATTACTACCTACATAACTTTCGTCTAAGTTTTATTAATTTGATTGTTTTATTAGTTTGATTGTTTTATTAATTTAACTTTTCTATTAAACAAAATTCATACATCTTCTTTATTTATCATACTTCAAGTTTGAAAAAAAACTTACAAATACCATACTTATTTTTAATAGGTTTATAAAATTAATTATATTGGATGCTATAATCCAAGGAATACCAAATTTTCAACGAAGTATTTAAATATATATTCCCAACATAAATTATTTACATACAAAATATACAACTATTTATCATTTCGAATGTATAATAATCCCGCATGTAACTATATTTATTATTATATTTCAAGAAATATTCAAATATATATATATATATATATATCCAACATAAGTTTTTACCTTACTGGATAAATTTCCAAAGAGGACTTTCCACTAACAACAACATTAGCTTTTCGAAAGGCGAAAAATTCCTATAAATAAAATGAAATGATCTTTTATTAGAATAAATAGGTAAGTAGCAACATCATTCAAAAGATCAAAAAAGATCACAAATCCCATCTACACAAAACAAAAAAGAAAAGCATATAACTTATACAAAAGTATATAAAACTTACGTATTTATAAGATATCATCACGTAATTTTAAGTTACTTTTTTTTGTCAACTACCCTAGTGGCTTTTTAATTCCCCTCCTTATACTGCAGGTAGGGGATTCGATCCCTGGTGTCTTGAGGATTTGTAAAGTGACAACACCACTGGGCCACCTGTCCTCGGCTTTTTAAGTTACTTTATTAAATGATGCAAGGCTGAAATTAAAGATATACAAAAACTTACATCATAATTTGTGAAGTTTCCACTTTGATTTCCACCATCATTTCGAATAGTTTCTCGAGTTTCCGAGGGTGTTGGTGTTGACTTATAAGCTTCAAAAAGAATTTGAAGTTTCCCACGTAAGTACTTCAACTTATCTTTGGCTGAACTCATGTAAAGGTTCTTGAAACAAAATTCAGCAAGCATTATTTTCAGCCTTGGATCAAACACGGAAGCCATTGCGAGAATCTCACTATATTCTTCCCAATACTTATCAAACTTTTCTTTCATAGGGATGATCATTCCTCTTATAATCTCATCAGCACTAGTCTCATGCTTTTTCAACCAGCTCTGAATCTTCCAAACTTTCTTAAAGTACAAATTTGATGTCGGATAAGTAGCACCTAAAAAAGGCGAGTAATTTCATTAAACGGCTCCAAAAAGTCACACATCATCCTCCCTCGTACCCATTCCTCATCTGTAGGAAGAAACTTGGAATCAATGACTTTGTGATTACACAAAGCAGACTGATACTTCAAAGCCCTATTAAGCATCTTGTAAGTAGAATTCCATCGAGTTGGCACATCAAGCACCAAACCAGCCTTTGATCTTATCCCTATAGTTTTCACACACTTTTCAAATAAATTTTCACGAGACTCAGAAGCTTGAATGTACTTGATACTTTCTCTTATTTTATGCACAGAATCACCAATCACTTTCAGCCCGTCCTGTACAATGAGATTAAGAATATGTGCTGCACATCTGACATGTAAAAATTCTCCTTTGCACAGTAAATCATTTCTCAAACATAGCTGCGACTTGACAATGTCTACCATTGAATCATTGTTAGTAGCATTGTCTAAAATCACTGTAAACACTTTCTTATCAATTCTCCAGTCATTCAATATCTCAAGAAGCTTCATCGTAATGTGCATTCTTGTATGTGGAGGAGGTAAAGCACAAAATGCTAAAATTTTGTTATGCAATTTCCAATCATGATCAACATAATGTGCTGTCAAACACATATACCCCTCATTAGTAATAGCAGTCCACAAATCAGAAGTTAAACAAACTCTTCCTCGGAGATTAGCTAATTCCCTCTTTAGCTTACCTGACTCGTTCTCAAAGAATTTGTAAATATCTGCAGCAGCTGTGTTCCGACTTATAAATTTCACATCAGCATTCAAATATTTCCACACAGATCTAACTCTCTCATACTCAACATAAGCAAATAGAAGATCATGCTGAATAATACACTTAGCAACCATTTCACGAAAAACCATATGATCAATCTTCCTAGCTCTCGATTTAGCTTCTGCATTCATCATCATTTGACCAACATCACCATCCTTAGGTTTACTCTTGCATTTATGAATATGACCTCTATAGCAATTCGTACCATTTTTGTGTGAATTATAAGCATAGTCAGTCTTACAATGTATACATTGGGCTCTTTGTTCACTTTTCCCTGAACTATCAACCTTAGTAATAAGATTGAAGTCTTCCCACACTGCTGAATATTTTTCTCTTTTTTTTCTCTGACGGCTTTCCATTACCATCATTACCATCACTAGCAACATCATTTAGATCCACAACAATTGGTCTTTTATTTTTGGGCAGTTGAGATGACCATGCTCCATCAAACCTCACTCGTTCGTATTCAGCATTTAGATAATCGATAAATATTTGAGATTCTTAATCAACCAATTTCTTCTTGTAATGACCCTGTGAATCCTATTAATAATAACACAATTAACTATCAATGAATAAATACTGATAACAAAACTCTTATAAACTCTGAAATTGACCATCAGCATTATCAAGTAAGATGTCACTAACTTAATAACTTAGAATTACATTTAACTAAAAGAAACACAAAATTCTGAAAAACTTGATCATTAGTTTATAAACTCAATTAAATCACGTTATCCTCAGCTAATAATCATGTTATTCTCGACTAATTTAATCAAAGGAAACACAAATTTTCAAATAACGTGATCATTTGTCAAAGACATGATCACTAGTTGAATAAATAATGCTAAGAACAGAGAAATAAAAAACTAAGAACATATTTAGTATTTACCATCACTGATCTCTTGTTTTGTTTAATGAATAGAACAAATTTGATCTTTTTTTGTTTCTCTATGTCTCTCGTCTCTTGTATCAATTGTATATGTCGTCGATTCGAGTTCCTAAACTTGACGGTAACTCAGGTCAAAATAAAATAGATTAAGATTAGCAAATAATAGAAAGAGTGTTTTAAAAAATTCAAAATTCAAAATTTCTATAATTATAAAATGTAAATATACGGTTTCACCTACATAAAACCATATAGCAAAGTTCTTTCATCGATGCCCTGTAGTAAAGAAATATATGAGGTTAATAGCTGAGAATCCAGTTTTGATGATCCTTAGAAGAACACTGTAAGGAATCATGGTACCACCACCGTGTTCTTGAACACTACATTATAACGGATCACTTACTTTTTGTTTAGTTGATCATGACATCCTTGTAAAAGCAACAGAGATACATTCAACATAGTTTGTATGCTATATGTAAGTACCAAGCATGAATCTTCGGCAAGAACTTGTTTTTATAATTCTTTTACTTAAATGGACTTTGCAGAGCATAGAGATCAGGAAAATCAAGAAAATATATTATGGTTAAATTTTGATATCAGCTCTTTTCCAGTCCCCAAAATGAAAGAGTTATAATTGTTTTCCAGCCAATCAATAATTATATAAATCAAATCAAGCAGAGCTAACAAATCAAAAGCATATCATTTGCAAGAGCTCAAGTTCTACTTTTAATTGCTTGTCATTGCTTCTCTTCAAGCTCTTCTCGACATCGGCAATCTTCCTTCCAACAAATTCAATATCCTAAAGTTGCATGAAATTGATCCGCAATAAACACAATAACGATAGATGAAACATTTACTGGTCTAGATAGAGAATCTCTGCCTCCACGGCAGCTCATTCTTGTATAAGCTCAAAAATTTGTTAAACAATAAGATCTCATAGTTGTTTGCTCAATAAGAAACCATTAACATTTATGTATTGGTCTTGCCTGAGTGAGGTGGAAGAAACATTGAGGAGAGACTTGAGATAGAAACAACAGAGCCATCAGAAACAGTTCGTAAAGTCCTACTCAATGCTTCTTCTTCTTCTAGGTTCTCCTTAAAATGCATTACCTGCAAAAATACAAACATAAGTACTCTTGGAAAACATATTTTGAAGTATTTTTGTAAGAATAAACATGCTTACGCTTTCTTATAAATGATGTCTTTCGTTACTTTGTTGCTGTGAAGCTTTAATGATGATTATGATGTCTTTAGTAGCCAAAAAGTCTTTCTCTTTTTCTGCAGATAGATACGAAAAGAAGAAATCAGTATTACTCATATTTTATTCTTAAAAACACATTCACCAACTAAACATATTAATTTGTCCTAACAATGAAGAGAATTGTTTGATCTTGTTTAGTAAATCTCCATGGTAGTTTGTGGGAATACCACCCTTATTATAATGCACAATATGCAACAGAGGAATTGGCTCTCTTGTAACATCAACACCACCAAAATAGCATATACTCAAACTAATTTGTTATACATGAATCAATCATTTTCCCTATAAGTCTCATATGAGTGATTTTTGTTATCTGCACCACATCCTTCTCTGATTTCCATAGTCATAGATCTTGAAACAAGATCTCTAGCTGTAGGAGCATATTGGTCCATAAATTTCTCTCCTTCACTGTTTCTGAGAACTCCACCTTCACCTCGAGCTCTTACAGTGTTCAACTGACATAGTTACAGAACCAATATCTATCATTTTATCAAATCTTCAGTGATGTTTTACAAATCAAACAATCAAGAAGAACTAACAGAGGGATAGGAGGGATCAAAAGGACGATGTTGAGTGAAATTGTGAGAATAAAAAAATTGGGAGAAGCTCTCCATTTATCTCATCTCTTCTTCGACGGAGAAGCAAACTTTTTCATATTGAAAAATAAAAATAAAAATTTAAATTAATGCGGATAACCCGCTTATCCGTAAACCCGCTACGGGTCAACTTGTTTAACCCGTTGTCCATAACGGGCTGACCCGCGAGACCTGCTACTTTATGGACAATTATAAATTCGTCTAGGCCCGCATCTATGAGGGCCTTAATGGGTCTGGCCCGCGGGTTAGTAGCCCGTTTGATAGGCCTACCTATGTACCCCAAAGGGATCAAGCCAAGACGTAGTTCTCAGTACATACTTAAATAAATAAGGATGCATCAAGTAACACATCTAACGCGCCGAGTTGGCGAGTCTTCAATAGTAGTATCGCTTCAGATTGATAGAATTCCAACTTTGAGGAATCATTGCTCAATCCATAGTAGCGATCTTGTAAATTCCTTGTTCTACAATCTCGTAAATGATATACGACCCTTCCTAATTGGCGCCGAGTTTTCCCGTGTTAAGTTCAATTGTGTTTTCAAACACTTTTCAAAGTACGATATCTCCATGTACTTTCATATTGTAGTACTTTGTGGCTTGCTGTTGGTAGTTTTGTACCCGGAGATGTGCTTCTTCGCGTTCCTCCTCCAAGTCGTCAATACTATTTTCCATAGCATCCTTGTTAGAATTTTTATCTTTGGGAAGATGTTCTCGACGCAAAGTCGGTATGGATATCTTGGTTGGGGCCATTGCTTCCATCCCGTGAGAAAGGGAAAATGGAATTCGTTTAGTTGAGCGTCTAGCCATAGTCCGATGTGACCATAACACGCCATCCAACGGATGCCCAACTTCCACTCTTTTCTGAAGCCTTTTCTTGAGACTGTCAAGGATTTCCTTATTCGTCGCCTCTGATTGTCCGTTTACTTGTGGGTTTCGAGGAATTGACTTACTTACTCAGATGTTCCATTTCGCACAAAATTTTGTAAACTTTACCGAGATAAATTGAGAGTCATTGTCTGTAACAATCTCGTAAGGTAACCCATATCGGCAGATGATTCTTCCATACGAATTTGACCATGTTTGTATCTTTCATATGATAATAAGCCTCTGCTTCAACCCACTTCGTGAAGCAATCCGTCATAACAAGCATGAAGCGTTTTTGACTAGAAGATGGTAATAGCCCAACTATGTCCATTGTCCATCACATGAACAAATAAGGCATAATTGCTAAGGTTAGTGCTTCGGTATGGGCATGGATGATATGCCTGTGTCGTTGACACTTCTCACACTTAGCGGTGTATTGAGCACAATCCCTTGCCATAGTCGGCCAGTGGTAACCAAGCGTCCTAATTTTCTGGACAAGTTTTCTTCCACTATTGTGGTTCCCATCGGCTCCGTCATGTGTCCTTTTGATGATCTCATCAATCTCATCACCATGAACGCAAGTATGTAGTACTCCATTCGTCCTACTTCGATATAGTTTTTCGTCGACTTGGGCAAAGAAAGCGTATTTGGCTTTAAGACGGTTGGCTGCCCATCTATCCTTTGGCGTTTTGCTGTCAAGAATGTATGCGAGGATTTCGTCTCGCCAATCGACCTTTTGTTTGCTTGTCTGCTCAGCACCTGTCATCTCAGAGTCGGATTCATCATGAATATCATTTATAGCCGTGACGAATTCAAGGTCTCCTTTTGGTAAGCTTATACTCGGACAGTCTATGCTCTCTACTGGGATTATGTGTCATTGAATAGGATCCGTCGTGGATGCGAGAGCTACTAGAGCATTGGCAGAAGTGTTCTCAGATCTGGAGATTTTATTGACTTTGAGTTTCAAATCCTCAGCTCTTTAGTGACTTTAAGATAAGCTTCTATACGATTATTTTTTGTGTCGTACCCCCTTAACCTGGTTAACGACCAGCTCTGAGTCGCAATAGCAATCAATGTTGGTTGCTCCAACCTACTTGGCCAACTTTTTTCTTACAATCAATGCTTTGTACTCTGCCTCATTGTTAGATATTGGGAAAGCAAGAATGACTGCTCTAAAACTTTTCATGTCGGGCTTTCTAGTTGGATACCAACTCCTAAGCCGTGTTGAGACGAAGATATGTCTGCGTAGATCTTCCATGTTCGGGGAAATTTTTCTAAATCTAACGACTCCAGATCAGGGGATAATTCGATTAAGAAGTCGGCTAAGACCTAAGACTTTGCACTCATTCAAGCTTTAAACTCAATGTTGTATTTGCCCAGCTTAATCACCTACTTGGTCAATCGCCCGGATTGGTTTGGACTAGTACTATTATTCGCAACGGATTATTCGTCAATACGATAACAGTGTGGGAATGGAAGTAGGGTTGTAACTTCCTTGCTGAGTTGACTACCGCTAACACGAGTTTCTCTATAGTTGGGTATATAGATTTGGCTCCATCCAAGGATTTGCTGATATAGAAGATCGGGTGTTGGGTTCCTCTATCGTCTCAAACTAGCACGCCGCTTACTGCCAACACAGAGAATGCAATGTATAAGTACAATGACTCTCTGTTTTTGGGTTTCGCAAGAATTGGAGGTGTCGAAAGATATTCCTTCAATTCGGAAAAAGCCTTCTCATAAGTCTCGTCCCACTTAAAATCCTTATTTCCGCGCAGCAAGTTGTAGAATGGGAGGTATTTATCCATTGAGTGGGATATAAAAAGGTTGAAGGTTGCTACACGACCTGTCAGCCTCTGTACCTTACGTTTATTCTTCAAAGAAGGTAGCTCCTACATTGCCGTGACTTGTTTCGGGTTAGCTTTGATACCCCTCTGAGTGACTATGTATCTGAGGAATTCTCCTGAGGTCACCCCTAAAGTTAATTTCACCGCCTTGATCTTCATCTGGTACTCGTTCAGTGTTTCGAAGCAGCATGCTAAATGATCGACATGATCTTTCATCTTTGACAACTTGAACAGCATGTCATCTATGTATACTTCCATTGTTTGTCCGAGCTTATCGACAAATATCTTATTCACCAACCACTGATAAGTTGCTCATGCATCTTTTAACCCGAGTGGCATGACTTTGTAGCAATAAGTTCTTCGTTCCATGATGAACAAAATTTTCTCCATATTGTCAGGGTGCATCCGAATCTGGTTGTATCCTGAGAAAGCGTCCATAAAAAAAAGGAGCTCATTGCCTCAGGCTACCTCTACAATTTGGTCGATGTTTGGCAGTGGGAAATTATCTTTTGGGCAAGCCTTATTCAAGTTGATAAAGTTGACACAGACTCACCACTTTTGGTTCTTCTTTGGGACGACTATCGGATTCGCTAGCCGTTCTAGATATTGAACTTTGGCAATGGATCCAATTTCAATTAGCTTTTTAACCTCCTCAATTATAGCCTTTGTTCTTTTGGGCCCTAGCTTCCTTCATTCTTACTTCATCGGCTTGTATATCGGATCAACATTCAACTTGTGACTTGTAATCGCTGGGTTGATTCCGGTCATGTCACTTGCTGTCCATTCGAACGTTGTCATATTCTTCTCTAGGAGTTTAATTAACTTGTCTTTGATTGGTTTACTCAAGTCGACCTCGATGCTCAGCACTTTGAAAAATCTGTCAAGTCGATGTTCATGAGTTCTATAGTTGATTAATTTGGTTTTTTGGGAGCAGGAGGTTCTGATAACGCTTTGTTTCTCACTGACGTTGTGATCATCCATGACCTATTTCATATTTTTAGCTCGGTGATGAAGCAAGTTCTAGACATCTTTTGATCTCTTCTAAGCATGTAAACTCCTTTGCTTGTTGGAATCTCAACACATTGATGATAGCTAGATGAAACATCCTTCATCGCATGTATCCAAGTTTTTCCCAGGATCATGTTGTAGATTGGTGGTTTATCTACAACGAGTAACTTGATCCAATGCATGATTCATGCAACTCGGACTGCTAGTTTCACTGTTCCGATTGTGTTGATTGTGCTTCCATCAAATGTGGTTAAAGTTCTGTCCACAGGTTTGAGTTAAGCATCCTACAACGCCATCTTATCTAATGTCTCCTTGAAGATCAAATCTACTGAACTCCTAGTGTCGATAAGAATTCGTAAGACATCACAGTCGGCAACTTAAAGTTTGACGACTATCAGATCATTATGCGGAAAACTAACTCCTTTAACATCCTCAGCTGTGAATGTTATTTCTGAGTCTATCGCCTGCATACTCTCCCCTCCTGGTTTTATGTTAACTGAAGCGACAAGTTTCCGTTTGTACTTCTTGATTGAATGGATAGTATCATTGCAGAACTGTAATCCACCCATGATTACTCCGACAACAACTCGCAGGTCACTAGACTCAGTGATTTCCCCTACCGTTTCTATCGCTTGGCTGTTTCTGGGTGTTACTACTCCTATACTTGAAAGCCACTTCATGTAACTCGGCTTTTTTTCCATTTTTGTGCCTTAAACTTCTAAGTTTCTTCCTCAGAAACCGTCAATTCTCTTTTACTGAATTTTTTGGTGAGAAATTCTAGCAGTTGCTTACACTTTGAAGTCGAATGACCTGCTTTGTTGTAAAACGCGCAGTACTCACTTCGGTTGTAGGTATTATTGAATGTCTTTCCATCAGGATTGCCACTCGCTTCGACTTGAAAGGTTGTTGTCGAGGTCGTTTTTCCTCTAATATGTTGTCTCGGTTCATAGTGCCCTTCTTTTGGCTCCTTTGTTCCTGATTTGTGCTGAGTTTCTTGGTTTTGAGTGAGGATTTTCTTTTCTTTGATGTAATCCACATGCCTGGCCGCACTACAGAGAGCATCCAAGAACGTATTGGGTCGATTTATGAAAAGGTCCCGTCTGAGAGCTTCATCGGTTACCATCTCGGTTCTGAGAGTTTTAATGGCCATGTCATCACTGACTTTAGCTTTTGTCAAGTTTTTCTTGAAGCACCTGAGGTACGACTTCAGGGGCTCGTCAAAACCTTGCCTCAAGGATTTCAACTCTGTTATTGAAGTATCCTGGTTAACGAATAGGGCATACTACTTCATGAACAACTCGACAAGTTAATTGAAGCTCTTGATCGATAATAACAAGGTTTTTGAGCCTAGGTGATCAAATCATTGAAGCATGGTGGTAAGTAAATGAGATGTCGAATCAATACTCAGTAGTTACTTGTAATCAACCTATCTACTACTAGTTCCTAGTCCACGCATCCTATCAATCTTTCACAAAGATAGGCTATGTTTTCTAGTGAGCTTGCAATCTAACCAATAGGACAAAATAAGCTACATGACAAAATAAAAACAGAATTCAAACACACTAAAACAGAGAAATGATCAATAAACATAGCAAGATAATAACAAATAGTGAATCTAAGGTAAAAAGCATGAATATAGAGGATAGGAGGTGTTTGATCAGCTTAACTTGCCGATCCAACCTCGCCAAGCTATATAAGGCGATCCCTAGACCGGGACAAGCTAGATCAACCCATGGGTTTACCCATATAAACCTATTTATTAAATGAGTTTTAGCTAAATTAAATGGGTACCTATTTAAACTCATTTATTAAATCTGTTGTTAAATTTAGATATATTTAGAAAAATAAAAATAAATTATATAAATAATATTTTTCATGTATACTCATTTGCAAAAATAGGTTATGTCAAAAAATTTCATCGCTTTTTAAAAATTGTAATTATACTTTTAGTTTATTTTCAAAAAAAAATATTTCCCGCCAATTTTTCCGGAAAAAAATATTTCCTGCCAATTTTTGCGGAAAAAAAAATATCCCGCCAAATTTTTCCGCAAATTTTTTTCGTCAACAAAAATTTTTTCTACCAAAAAACACTTTGCCGAAAAAAAATTTGGCGGGAAAAAGTTTTTGGCGGAAATTTTTTTTGGTGGGAAAATAACTCGAATATATTTTCTTCTTTCTCTACAAGATTTTATTGTATTAGTTTAGAATTCTCTTGATTCTAATGACTTCCAACTTTACCATCATCGATAATAATTTCAAAATGACTTATTACAACTTATTATTACAATCGTTATTTTGTTGTAATAATAAGTTTTTATGAATAATTTTTTATTTTTTTAATTTTTTCTATTTTGAACTATTTGATTTGAGGTATTTTACTTGGCTTTAAATAAAAATAAAATTATATTTTAATATTATTTGATTAGTTTTAATAAGTTGAAATAAATAAATGATATTTAAATGGGTATAAATGGGTTTAAATGGGTACATAATATTTAAATGGGTTTAAATGGTTAAGGTTAAATGGGTATAAAACTAAATGAGGTTAAATGGGTTTGGGGTTAAATGGGTTGGGTTTTAAATGAGATGGGTCCAAATGGGGTGGGTTTACCCATATTAACATCCCTATTTATAATTAAAGTTTTATCTTAGAATTGTTAGGGTATTGGTAGTTCAACTACTTTTAATTATTTGAAGGATATTTATAAACAAGTTAAGTTTGATTTCTTATTTTTGATGGAGACCAAAAAGAAGTATGATTTCATGGAAAATCTACTAATCGAATTCCAAATAGAAAACATGATTACAATTGAGCCTAATGGCGAAATGGAGGATTATCCCTATTTTATCACAATCATTATAATGTTGCTCTCAATTATAAGGACAAAAATATAATTGATATTTCCTTAGAACTAAGAGGAAAAAAACTTATATCTCTTTCATTTATGGAGATCCCATTTTTCATTTGAGGGAGAGAGAGTGTGGGAACGGATAACTCGAAGTGGAATTCAAAGATTTGAACCGTGGCTCATAATTGGGGATTTTAATGAAATTTCTGGACATCACAAAAAGAAAGAAGGATGGTTAAGGAGTTTAAGCTCCTTCGTTCCTTTTAACTTGATGTTACAAAACTGCAGATTTATAGAATTCTCATGTATTGGTAATACATGGTCCTGAAGAAGAGTTCAACAAAATTAAATCATTAGATGTGAACTTGATAAGACGTTAGGGAATGAAGAATGACATACACTTTTTCCAAATACCAAAACTGAATATCTATAGACGATTGGCTCTCATCATAGGCCAATTATGGTATAAATGAAAGGAAACAAAATTAAAAGAAGACCATGCTTTAATTTCAATAAACAGTGGATTAGAAAACCTGATTTAGATAAAACCATAGCGATAGGATGGAATAGATATGCAAACCTAAGGAGAAACCGGTAAAATTTTGAACTTGAGATGAGAAATATCAAAGGGGAGGAAAAAACAAGTCATTCCTGCTAAAAATAAAATAGAACTTTTAAAAACTAAACTTGAAGATATGAAAAACTTAGACTCATGTCCAACTGAAAAGATTCAACAAGTAGCCTACGAGTTAAGTCTCGTCTATAAAGAGGAGGAGACACATTCGAAGCAAAAAGTAGAAACAAATGACTCCAGGAAGGTGATAAAAATACAAATTTTTCTATAAGCAAATGAAGCAATGAAGAGCAAAAAACAGGATCATTGGGCTTTTTGATGATCAAGGCAAGTGGGTGGATGGAGATATTGATACAGAAGCTGTAAAATACTTTAATAATCTTTTTACATCCAATGCTATGGAGGACAATGAGATCTCTCTAGAGGGTATCGAATTCATTATCATTGAAGAAAGGAATAAACTACTTTTATCTAAGATCACTGAAGAAGAGGTAAAGAAAACACTATTTTTGATGGATCCTGGAAAGGCTCCAGGCCCAGATGGCACAACCACGTGTTTTTCCAACAGTTGTAGAATATTATCCAACATGACTTGGTATGTTTGGTCAATAACTTTATAGAGACTAGTCTATTTGAGAAGGATATAAATCTCACGAATATATGTCTGGTTCTAAAAACGTCAAGACCAACTAAGATGGCAGAATTTTCACCCACAAGTCTATGCAATGTGATGTATAAAGTCATTTCCAAAGTAATGTGTTTGAGGCTGAAAAAGATTCTTCCTTAATTGATCTCAAATACACAATCAACCTTTGTCTCAGGGCGATTGATCTCAAATAATATTTTGATTGCCTAGGAGATTTTTCATGCTCTAAGGACAAATAAAAAAGTGAAAGGTGCATACATGGCCGTTAAAACGGACATAAGTAAGCCATATAATAGGATTAAATGGGTTTCATGTGCAAGTTACTTTTGAAATTAGGTTTCCTTGAGCATTGGGTAAAAGGGATCATGCATTGCGTATCCTCAGTCCGTTATTCTGTTCTGATAAATGGAATTCCAAGAGGATGCATTATGCCCCACAGAGGCTTACGACAAGGCGATGTATGCCCTGTCCTCATATATATTTATTCTTTGCACAGACGCTCTGATTGCAAAATTAAAACATGCGCAGACACAAAAACAGCTGAATGGAATTTCAGTTGCACGAACAATCCTGACAGTTTTCCTTTTTCTCTTTGCTGTTAGCCTTTTATCCGCAAGGCTAATTTAGAAGAGTCATTACGATTCCACAAGTTCTGACAAACTATGGAAAAATATTAGGTCAACAAATAAATTTCCCGAAGTCTTCTATCCAATTTTAGAAAGATGTGGACTCTGTCAAAAGACATGAGATTTAGGAACACTTAGGCATTAAAAATTTGGGTGGTATCAAAACTTATTAGGACTTCTGTAAGGTTATAAGGGGCAAAAACTTTTATTTTTGCTTTTGTTAAAGAAAAGATTGATGCAAGGATTAATACCTGGTTAGTAAAATTTCTATCTAAAGGAGGAAAAGAAGTCCTAATAAAATTAGACCTGATAGCTATCCCATCGTACTTGATGTCTTGTTACCGTTTCCCTAAGGCGGTCACCTCTAAGATTTCAGCAGCAATTGCTGACTTCTGGTGGCATAGCTCAGGTCCATCAAAAAGCATTCATTAGGTTAAATGGAAGCGCTTATGTAAGGATAGAAACGAAAGGGGTTTGGCTTCAGAGCTATTAAGAAATTCAATTCCGCTCTTCTGGCTAAACAAGTATGGAGATTATTAATATTTCTAGACTCTCTACTGGCAAAGGAACTTCAAAGTCGTTATTTCGTGGGATCTAACCCACTTGAACCAAAACAAAACTACTTACCCTCATATGGATGGCAAAGCATCATTTCTGCCTGAGCCTTAGTCATGAAAGGTCTGATTGAGAGAGTGGGAATGGTGATACCACCAGTATTTGGTGGGATCCATGGATCCCAGATTCTAGTCCAATACGTGTGATAGGGAATATACCTAATATTTATCCGGACCTAAAGGTGTGTGATCTAATTGATTCCCAAACACACTTATGGTTGGAGGCCCTTATTAGAAAACTATTTGATCCACGAGATGTCGAACTCATTCTAGGAATTTACATTCCGCAAAGATCAACTATGGATAGATTGGGTTGGTACTTTACTAAGTCATGTCTCTATACTATAAATCAGGCTATTGAGTAGAACATAATATATCATCTTTCCCGCTGAGATCTTTCAGTCCACATATTCATGACCTACAATCCTAGTTCTGGAAAATCAAAGCACCACAGAAAATTAAACACTTTATTTGGCAAGCCGTTTTAGGATAATTAGCAGTTATGGCATAGCTCGACGTGGAATTAATTGTGATGGACGATGTGATAGATGTGGAGTTAACGAAGAAACGATTAACCATGTTATGTTTGAATGCCCTCTAGCTTTACAACCCTTGGCATTATCTAAGATACCGGCATGCCCACATTTCCTTGGGCCCTCAGTATATTCCAATACTCACCACCTAATATGGCGGATTCCTAAGATAATTGAACTTCAAAATTTCCCATGGATCTTGTGGTTCTTATGGAAAGCAAGAAACTAGAAAACATTTATGAATACAGATAAGGATCCCTGAGACCTAATTCAAGCAACAGAGACAGAAGCAGAAGTATGGGAAATATCCCAAAAAGGTAATGACAGCAATACTGGTGGAAATCCGGTGACCATATGACAACAAGACGCGGTGGTCTCTAAACCTTTAATGGTCAATATGGCATTTACCGAATATAAATGTATGGTAGATGCATCTTGGAAGGATTCTGACCTTTTTATAGGTTTAGGGTGATATTGTTATCCTTATGATAGAGACAGAGTAAACATGGGAGCTCAAAGCATACGTCGAAGTATCTCTTTACTCCACTCAGAATTTGAGGCGCTACTTTGGGCCATGACTTCTCTAGCATCTCTCTAGATCACAGAGGTAGAGTTTCTTGTGGATCGCTTCGAACTCATTATGATGATCGGTGACCCCTCCGCTAGCCTTTCTACCTTATCTTGATGACTTCTCAAGACTCCAAAGTTTGTTCAGAGCATTCTCTTTAGTTTTGATTTCCAGTGCACTCAATAACAAGGCCGATTACCTAGCTGTTAGTGTTAGAGGGTTATCTAGGAATCAAGCCAATGTATCTTCATTTTGGTCATGTTTTATTTATAATTGAATAAAGTTAACAAAAAAAATTATTCGAGATATGGTATTGAATTTAACAATCATGAATCATATCAACAAATATTGGTAGAATTCATATCATATTCATTTCAAATATCTTATTAATATATCTTTCCATCAATTAAAAAATAGTTTTTTTGCAATAGAAATTATCCTTAACAATCGATGTTAAACAATATATATATATATATATATATATATCTTTAATCAAAAATAAATATTGTTAATCAGAAATATATTTCTTAAATAAATATCACTAGTCAAAAATATATAAATTAATTAAGTTACCTTAAACCGATAATAGTTATTTTTAAGAAACAGGTGGTCCACTTGGCTTACCTGTGATTTAGTTAGGTATCAGGTGGTGAGCTAGAATCCCATCTAGCTCTAGTTGGAGAATTTAGGCTATGAAGCGGGCCGTTATCGATCCAATGGTTATTTGTTAACAAAAAATTTGGTATAGTTATCAAAGTTCTAAATGTCAGAATATTCATTTGACATTTAATATTAACACCAACAATCTTAAATTGTTTTTTCTAATAAATAAACTCTGATGAGCAGTAATTCTAGGTTTTCAAATAATGGTGGCTATTTTGTCATGGCGGTGAACGAGGGGTTAGCAGGTACGAGTGAGAGTTATCAAGGTGCTATGGCGGTTGATAAGGTGGCTAAAGAAGGTTTTGTTGAGGCAAGTCAGAGTGGAGGAGAGGCTATGATTGTTGATCAAGGTAAGATTACGAGTCAGGTTTTGAATAGAAGGGTTAATCAACCCGTTCATGCGGTGGTGTCATGGGTCTCGAAAGTGGCTAGTTCTAGAGTGGGTGGTATTCCGACTCAAGAGATGGCAATCGATGAGGACTTTGTATTGGATAAGGCGAGAGTTGATTTTCCGTCTGGTGAAGACGGTGAGGCTGTGGTTACGGTTAGACATGATGTCGGTGATGAAAGGATTTTGGAAGCAATGTGTCATTGTCAAAATCCCTGGACAGAGCGCAGTGGTCTCAGTAATGTATTAAAAACTTAAGGAGTTGTGGAAACTATTAGGAGATATGACGGTCACAGACTTGTCAAGAAATTTCCTTATGGTTCGCTTTGAGAAAGAGGAGGAATATATGGCAGCACTAACCGGAGGACCATGGAAAGTTTTTTTGGAAGTTACTTGTTGATCAAGGCTTGGTATTCAAAATTTAATCTCCTTGTCGATGAGATCACAAAAACTTCTGTTTGGGTTCGTTTGTCTAAGCTTCCTGTTTATTTCGATCACGGCAATTATTATGACTATCGCTCGTGGAATAGGAGATCCGGTTAAGGAGATAGCACAACGAGACAGATGGACATGGCTAGATTTGCGAGGGTTTGCGTTGAGGTCAATCTAGCTAAACCATTGAAGGGTACATTTATTATGAATAGCAAGTGATACATTATCGAGTACAAAAATCTCTCGACTATATGTGCTTATTGTGGATCGTATGGGCACGTTGCAAGAGCCTGTTCTCGGAAGCCTCAGTTGATTGTTGCTCTAATACAAGCAGCTAAGGTCAACTCAGTTGCAGAAAAAGTAGGTCCTCAGGCTCCGGCTTAGTCTGATGGCTTTGTGGTGGCTAAAAAGTTAGCGCGTCGTCACGATTTACCATCGACGAGTAAGAGTGGAGGGGTGAAAAATTCAAGCGGAATTGTAGCGCGTGATTAAATAACAAAAAAAATTATTTTTAAATATATTAAATCACTAACTTATTTTAATATTTTAAATATTAATAAACTAACATAATTTGTTTGAATATTAATATAACCAATGGTTATATTTTATTGTTCGCTATAAAATAAAAAAAATTATTTTATACAATATTTAATAGTATTTCAAGGTTTAAAATTTATTAGGCATACATGGAAATAAATAAATTTAAAATTTGAATAACATGTTGAAATATAAATATAAATATATAGCATCAAACATAACTTCCTAGAACAAATGTTTAGCTCTTCTAGTCATATAACATATATGATATCTATGTCTACTTTTGTAATACTTTTATTACTATAAATTTTTATTACTAAATCTACATAAATCGAATAGAAAAATATGAAATTATTACATAAATTTTTAAAAAAATTACAACTTAACAGGGGTCTAAAACTGTAAATGAACACTAGTAAAAAAGAAAAAATAAATATGTACAAAAATAATAATGCGTCAAAAACTAAACAGTAACATGTCACAAAATTTTATTTCATCCACAAAACAAGCTATTATCTATTATACAATAGATTGTAAATTGATTTTAATATGTTAAATATAATCAAAATTAATATAAATTTGTGTATATATATATAAATAAAATCATATATAAATATTGTAGATAAATATAAATAATTATAAATATATATTTAATTTTGTAAAAATATTTTGTGCATAGTACAGAGTATCATCTAATTAATTTATATTTATTTTACTTTGATGGTTAAATTACAATAAGACGATATAGTGAAACAATATAGAGAGTTGATGAAATTGATTTTTGAGGTATCTTTGTAGGACATGATCTGTCTCATATCACTTCAGTCTTCAGATCACGGATGTTAAGTTCGTGGTGGATTGCTCGGATCTCTTGAAGATGATTGAGGATCCCACCATCTAGCTAGCTTTTCTCCCATACCTTGAAGACTTTTCAAGACTCCAGAGTTTTTTAGAGTTTGTTTGTTAGTTCTGATTCCATGTTGTTAGAACTGGGTTTAGCACAAGGAGTACTAAAACAGTGGTTCCTGATTAATAAAGCAGGAGAGAATGGACAAGGACACTGGTGGGTTTGAACAGGAGTAAAAGATTAGTTAACTGAGTAATAAGACAAGGTGAAAGCTGAATTGGTGTTCTTATTAAATTTTGAATGTCCAAAAAGAAGATTCTCCTTACAGAAAGATTGTGCCTCTATTTATAGTTTATAGAGGCAGTTTACATGTGTAGAAAATAAAGGAAGATTTACAAATCTTGTTGATAAGACTAAATCTGTTAAGATTCATGCTAGATTTGCGGAAGTTTTCCATATCGGAACAGGAAAACTTCCGTTTATTTTATGCTGATGTTCATCCGACTTCCCTTCAGGTTCATGGAACTTTCCGAGACGAGACATTTTGCCGAGTCAAATATATTATCCAAGTTGAAGACTTAGTGCTTGCAAACGGGTGATTCTTTTATATTTGACCTTTTGTTTTCTGTGGACCGAAGTAGGATCTCAGGTCCACCTCCAATAATTGTCCCCCCCCAGACTCAGAAAATTCTAGTACCGAATTTCTGAGTCGGAAAGGTTATTTCATCTTCCAAAATCTTCGGTCCATGTATCAATTTTCCAGTGGGTCATTTGAACAGTCGCCTCGATTTTACGCGAGTCATTATTACGCATCGACTCGGCTTCTGTGTCTTTATTATAAATAGTGACTCAGTTCTATCTGTAATTTTACTTTTAACCAAGAATTACGAGGTAACTTTCTCTTTCTTCTTTCTCTCTCTACTTTTTCCAAGTTATTTTATTTTCTAGCTGGTTTTGCCGCGATAGAAAGAGACTTTTCTAGTTCCAGTTTAAGTTCTGAATCTACCGATTCTAGTCCGTCTTCCTTTTCTAGTAGTAGTGGTACAAAAGAAGGTATCGAGATATTTTTCGTATATAGTCTTGATGAGGGTTTATGTGATTGGCATGCTAGTCTAGATATTGGTCCGTCTATCATTAACTCGAGGAGGCTGGATAAATGTGTCTTGAGATGAAGGATATTGAAATCTCTAACGATTCCAATTTTCGTCTGTGGAACCCTCTAGAGGGTTTAATTGCAATTTAGGACTGGTGGTTCACGGAGACCAAAATGTGGTTCCCGATTCCCGGATTTGCTGCCTTGGTATTGCTTTGCCCGAAAAATTGTTGTGACTCAACTCGGGGCTGCCAAAGTTACTAATATCATTGGGCCTCTGATTCTAGGAAGTGAGGTAGGAATCAATATTTTGTCTCTATTTTTTGAAGAATTGAGAGAACTTTGTGAGTTTTCCAGGGGGCATATTTTGCTCGTTCAAAATCTGGGAACCGGTTTTTAGATAATCTGATTTTTCAAGGTTTCGAAATGGAAGACTCGCTATTTTTTCGTTCGTCCTAGTGATGTCTTTCGTTCCACGAGGCCGTTGAAATTTCTTTCTACTTGGACGAGAACCCCTGGTAGATTCCTAGGTGTTTGTTTATGACTTGCAGATTATATTCCCTTGTTCTTACTTTAGCTCATTTAGTCTTTTACAGTGAAACATCGTTCCCTGTTGCCCAACAATTAAGAGCTTCAAAATCGTATTTTCAGCACTCCTCGTCTCGATTGGAAGCTTCTACTCGTTGGACTTGTCCAAAGGATAGCTTCTCGTTATCAAAGAGGTGATTGACGTCACTTTCCTCTTCTCTTCTTGATATTGGTTCGACCTTGATTTTGATTGAGTCTCTTTCCTTTTCAGGGGTTCTCGACATCAACATGGGGGTGGATGATTTCAAAATGCCCAACATCCTAGACAGTTTGGATGCTGTTTTAGGAAGTTCCTCGGCCCCCTCAGATGGGGCCATTGTTCATCGTTCCCTAGATTCCGTTTTTGAAGGGAAACTAGCCGCCACTGAGCTGCCTATTATTGTCTCTAAGGCTCCTAATACTAGTTTGGAGTCTTAGAAGGTTGAAGTTGAGGGTGCATTAGCTGTTGGAGTTGCACCAGTTCTTGAGGCCACGACTGGCCCTTCTGAGAAGGGTAGTAGAGATTCTGCTGGCTCTCCGGCTTCCGCTAAAAGGAAGTCTAAATCTTCAGTTAAGGGTAAGGGTTGAAATCCTTCAAATCTCCTTATGTATCCTTGACAATTAGAAAGACCGAGAATAAAGAAGATGGCCTCTGAGTCTATCGCTAAAGATATCCTTCTTTGAAGAACTTCCCTCTTTCATAGGAATATCTCAGTAGGGAAGACGGTTTAGATTTTTGCTTCACACTTTTCAGGTCGGGACGTTGCTGTCGATTCTTCCCGAAAGAAAGCGGCCAAACACAAGGAGTCCTCTCCTCCTCTTGAAGTCTCCTTACATAAGAGGAGTAAATTCGCAGGAGATTTTTGTTGAACCGGCTCCTATCAAGGACTTTAAGCTAGGAGTGGCCGACCTTATGTGCTTCCTCAAGAACACTATTGAGGACCTCCCCCTTTTCCTCGAGATGCACAACAAGAAGGAGTACATTGAAATGGCAAAATCGGCGTTCTCAGTAACCATGCTCTTTTTCCTTTGTCCGCTTTGGTCCCTCTTTGCTCGACTCCAACTTTTTACACTGACTCGCTCTTTTCTTCCCAGTTCATTGCTCAGATGAACTCGATTCTCCTTGGAAAGGAGAAGATTATGGCTGCTAACACTGGTAATTCTTGCCAGCTTGACGATGTTCTCGAGCTATTAGAGGAGTCACGGTGGGAGTTGACGGAAACAAAGTCTTCTTTATCAACAGCTCGGGCTAATCTTTCTCGAGTTTTGTCAGAATTTGAGGTTGAACGTTCGAAGCTTGATAAAGAGATTTCTGATCTTAAAAATGCTTCCAAGTCTACTTTCGCCCTTCGAGATGCGGCTTTTTGGGCTGCCGAGAAGAATAAACCCATGATCGTTTCTCTCCAAGCTGGTGTTGAAACCTCAAGAGGTTAGTTTGTATATTTTTCTATATATTTTTTTGCTCTCAATGATTCTGCTGTTTCTAATTTGCTTCAATTCAGTATCTGTAGGCGAATGCTTCAAGAGGATCTCATATCACTTTGACTTCTTAGCTTCCAATCTCGATAACCTTCTGGCATTTGCCATGATGAAAGGTTACAATACCCTCCTACAACATATAATAAAGGATCAATTCCTAGTCAAATCTGAGGTTATCATGTTCGGGACATCGGGCCTTGCGAAGGCTTAGGAGGATGTGGATAACGAGAAAGTCGTTCATTTGGATCGTGATGACTTGATCCCTCTATCTCTTGAGCTCTACGAGTCCTCTCTCATGGAGGAGACGGCTCTGGCTTGGAATGAGGTGTTGTCTTTCAGGGATGATCCAAATGAGATAGCTGATCCCAAGACTGGGGATCGTCCACAGGTTAATGCTAGGGATTTTGAAATTTTATCTGCTCCGTTTCAGAGTTTCGACTCGCATGGTTCAAACAAAGATATTTTTTTTAAAGGTTGCCGAGATGGTTGACTTGACGAGTAAGGAGGGAGATATTGTCAGGATAGATGGGACTCACGCCACGAACTAACCCTTTTTTCTTTTTTCTCTTTTTTTTTGAAAAGATATGACTTTTACTCCAATGTGGAGGGCTTGTAAAACATTGATATTTATTTTGTTTGGATATTGTTTGGATATTGTTTGGATATTGTTTGGATATTTTTTGCATATTTGTTTGTATTGAGATTTTTATGGTCTTTGGCTTTGATTGATTAATTGACTCATCTTATAACATTGCAAGGTTTAAATGTCGTGCAAGATTTTAAGACTCGACAGGATTTGGATATGGCTTAAGTAGGAACGAGATTTCAAGGACTCGGCGAGACTATGACTTGGCTTTGGATAGTAGCAAGGGTTTAGGGACTCAGGGAGATTGGGACTCGGCTTAGAATATGAGTGAAACTTTAGGGACTCGGCTTAGAATAGAAGCAAGATTTTTGTGACTCGGCGAGATTAAGACTCGACTTAAAATAATGATATGTTTTGTCTTGCCAAAGACCAACCTGCTTTTTGTTAAAGTTCAGAGTTGTAGAACTCGCTTCCAAGATGATGACTAAGTCGTAGTCGGCGATTTTTGAGATTTTAAACTCAATGATTGTAAGTTTTTTGAGGTTAGGCTCAATGAGTTTAGAACTCGGCATTTAAGATAAGGACTAGGTTCTAGTCGTGGATTTCTGAAGTTTAGAATTCAGCAGAATTCCTTTACTTTTAGTAAGTTTTTTTAGACTGAGCTCGGCAAGATTTTAAGACTCGGCTTAACAGATAATATAGATTTTAAGAGAATTTATCTCGGGTTATGACTCGTAAATATATAGGGTGTAATCCCGTCCTTTTTTTAAATGTCGACTTGCGACAAAGTAATATTTTTATAAAGTTCTAGCTGGACCCAAAGGCTACCTACGTACCCCGAAGGGATCAAGGTAAGACGTATCTCTCATTACATAACTAATGAAGTAGATAGTAATGCGTTAAGTGATGCATTTAGTTTTTCGAGAAAGCGATTCGGTAGAAATAGTACCGCTTTATGTTGATGGAATTCCAACTTCGAGGAATTGGAACTCCTTTCAAGCTGGCAATATTGTAGACGCCTGGTTTGACGACTTCGAAAATAATGTATGGCCCTTCCCAATTGGCGTTGATTTTTCCAGCATTAAGTTCGATCGTGTTCTTGAACACTTTTCAAAGTACAAGGTCTCCAACAGCAAAATGTCGTCCGCATACTTTTTTGTTGTAGTACTTTGCGGCTTGCTGTTGATAATGTTGTACTCTGAGGAGGGCTTCGTCGCGTTCCTCTTCCAAGTCGTCGATACTATTTTCCATAGCATTGTTATTTGCGTCTTCATTCTCGGAAAGATGTTCACAGCACAGAGTTTGCACTGCTATTTCTACTAGAGTAATTGCTTCCATTCCGTGAGATAGAGAGAATGGAGTTCGCCCAGTTAATTGCTGAGGTGTGATCCGATGTGACCATAATACTCTTTCTATCTCGGAAGCCCAACTTCCCTTCTTTTCAGAAAGTCGCTTCTTTATACCATCAAGGATCTATTTGTTTGTGGCCTCTGCCTGACTGTTACCTTTCGGGTTTCACGGTGTTCATTTGCTTATTCGGATATTTTATCTGGCGCAAAAAGTTAGTAAATTTGGACGAAAAGAATTGAGATCCGTTGTCAGTTGCGATTTTGTTTGGGAGACCATGTCGGTAGATGATTTTTTTCCATACGAATTTGATTACGTCTTTATTCTTGCTCTGGGAGTAAGCTTCTGCTTAGACCCACTTTAAGAAGTAGTCAGTCATTACGAGCATGAACCTCTTTTGTCGGGATGATGGTAACGGTCCGACTATATCCATTACCCCTCACATGAATGGATAAGGCATTATTGCGGATGTTAACTCCTTGGTTAAAGCGTGAATAATGTACCCATGCCTTTGCAGTTGTCGCATCTGGCAGTATACTCGACACAGTTGGCCAATAGTTGATGAGTATCCTAATCTTTTGAACGAGTGTTCTGCCACTGTTGTGGTTTCTTCCTGCTTTATAGTGCGTTTTGTTGACAATTTCATTGACTTTGTTACCATGAACGCATGTAAACAAGACTCCATTCGAACTTCTCCGATAAAGTTTTTCGCCAATTTGGGTGTAGAAAGCGCACTTGGCTTTTAGACGGTGTGCAGCCCATCTGTCTTCTAGCATTCTGCCGTCGATGATATAAGCTAAGATTTTGTCTCGCCAGTCTACTTTCTGTTTGGTGTTATGTTTGGCGTCTGCCATCTCAGAATCAGAATCTTCTCAGACTTTGTCTATTACCGAGACTAGTTTAATATATCCTTTTGGTAGGCTTATGCTTTGCCTATCTATGCTTTCTACCGAGATGATCTATCGTTGGACAGGATCTGTTGTGGATGCAAGAATAGTGAGGGCGTCGGCAGATGTGTTCTCAGACCTTGAGATTTTGTTTATTCAAAATCTCAACTCCTTGGTTATCTCCTTTACCACGCAGAGATAAGTTTCCATTATGTCGTTCTTCGTGTCGTACCCTCCGTTTACTTGATTGACAATGAGTTGTGAGCCGTAATAACAACTGATGTCAGTGGCCCCAACTTCTTTAGCCAACTTTATTCCTACAATTAACGCCTCGTACTCTGCTTTGTTCTTTGAAGCTGGGAAAACAAGTCGGAAAGACTGTTCCAAGATTTCTTCCGTGGGGCTTTCTAGCCTGATTCCCACCCCTGAGCCGTGTTGTGAGGAAGATCCATCCACGTAGATCTTCCATGTTTGGTTTTCTTCAAAGCCTAGAGGCTTTAGCTCCGGTGATAGCTTGATTATGAAGTCGGCTAAGACTTGTGACTTTGCGCTTGTATGTCCTTTGAATTCAATATCATACTCACTCAACTCTATTGCTCACTTCGTCAGTCGTGCTGACTAATTTGGACTATGCAGTATTGTTCGCAATGGGTGATTTGGTAACACTATGATGGTGTGTGATTGGATGTAAGGACGTAACTTCCTTGCATAGGTAACCACTGCTAATGCAAGTTTCTCTGTGGTTGTATATCATGACTCGGCTCCATCCAATGACTTGCTGATATAAAACATTGGGTACTGAGTTCCTCTGTCATCTCGAATTAGTACGCCTCTAACTGCCTAGGTGGAAACCATAATGTACAAATACAATAGTTCATCGTGTTCTTGCTTAGCGAGTATTGATGGAGTTGAAAGGTATTCTTTCAATTCGGAGAAAGCGTTCTTACAGCTTTTGTCCCATTTGAATTCTTTATTTCTGCGTAATAAGTTGTAGAACAGGAGATATTTATCTGTTGAGCGCGATATGAAGCAATTTAGGGTGGCTATCCGTCCTGTCAATCTCTGAACTTCTCGCTTGTTCTTCGGAGAAGGTAGCTCCTGAATTGTTGTGACCTGTTTTGGGTTTGCTTTGATTCCTCTTTGAGACTATGTATCTGAGGAATTCCCATGATGTAACTCCAAAGGTGCACTTTGCCGAATTGAGTTTCATCTTATATTCATTCAAAGTTCTGAAGCAACGGGCTAAATGGTCGACATGGTCATCTGCCCTTAACGACTTCACTAGCATGTCATCAATATATACTTCCATAGTTTGCCCAAGTTGATCGGCAAACATTTTGTTTACTAGGTGCTGATAGGTAGTTATAGCATTCTTCAGCCTGAATGGTATTACTTTGTAACAATAAATGTCTCGCTCCGTGATGAACGATGTCTTTTCCATGTCGTCAGGATGCATCCGGATCTTGTTGTATCCTAAGAAGGCATCCATAAATGAGACAAGCTCGTTCCCGGCTGTTGCTTCGACAATTCGGTCAATATTTGGTAGTGGGTAACTATCCTTTGGACACGCTTTATTGAGATCAGGGAAGTCCACGCAGACTCTCCACTTTCCGTTCTCTTTGGGAACAACTACCGAATTGGCCAGCCATTCTGGATATTGAACTTTGGTGATTTACCCAATTTCAATCAACTTCTTCACTTCTTCGATCCTGGCTTTTGTTCTTTCTGGCCCCAGCTTCCTTTTTTCTGCTTTATCGGCTTATACGTCGGATCAACATTTAGCCTATGACTTTTGATCACCGGATCGATTCCAGGCATATCACTTGGTTTCCATGCGAACGTTGCAACGTTCTCTTCGAGGAGACGTATCAGTTTTTCTTTGATGAAGGTCGATTCAAATGCTCATGCATTTTGTCGGATCGGCCAAGTCGATGTTGACAAGCTCGATAGTCGACTGTCAGGCTTCTCTTGAGTGGGTGGCTTGGTCAATGCTTTGCTTCCTACTGATGCCATGATCATGCATGACTTGTTTCTTAACTTCAAATCAGCGATGAAGCAAGTTCTGGCCATTTTCTGATCGCCCTTAAGTGTGTAGACTCCTTCGTTCATCGGAATCTTAACGCATTGATGATAGCTCGACGGCACAGCTTTCATCGTGTGTATCCAAGGTGTTCCTAAAATCATTTGTAGACGGGTGGTTTATCTACAATAAGTAGCTTGATCTATCTTGTAAGTCAAGCAACTCGAATGGCTAATTTCACCATTTCGATCGCGTTGATTGTGCTTCCATCAAACACAGTTAAGGTTATGTCCACAGGTTTAAGATGGACGTCTGGCAGTACCATCTTATCGAGAGTATCTTTGAATATGAGATCTACCAAACTCCCAGTATCGATGAGAATTTGTGAAACATCATAGTCAACAACTCAGAGTTTGACGACTATGTGTTCGCCGTGTGGGAAGCTAACTCCTTTTACGTCTTCCGTGGGGAAAGTGATCACCGAATCCACAACGTGCATGCATTCTTGGGCGGGCTCCTGGTTGACTAAGGCGACTACTTTTTGCTCATATCTTTTAATTGAGTGAATAGTATCATCGCAAAACTGTAACCCGCCCACAATTACCAATGACAACTCGTGGATCGCCAGATCCATCATTGTCTCCTCCTAGCTTTTGCCATTTTGTTAATTCAGAAGCGCCAACCTTCGGGCTTGCCGACTTGAAAACGGCTTCTTGTTGCTCAGCTTCTTTTTGCTTTTGTGCTTATACTTCTGGGTCTCTTCTTCTGAGACCTCCAATTCTCCTTTGTTGAATTTCTCAGCAAGGAATTCTTGCAGCTGTTTGCACTTTGCGGTCGAATGGCCTACCTTCTTGTGGAAACCATAATATTCATTCTGATTGTAGGTGTTGTTGAATGATTTGTCATGGGGGCCACTATTCTCCTCGACTCAGAAAGCAGTTGCCGAGTTTACCTTGCCTATGTTATGCTGCCTAGGCTCGTAGTGCATCTCCTTTTGCTCTTTGACTGCTGAATTCCGCTGCACATTTTGGTTTTGTGAGAGGACTTGTTTTTCCTCTACATATTCAGCGTGTCTAGCTGCCCTACATAAGGCGTCAGAGATCGTATAGGGCCTGTTAATGAAAATGTCTCGTTTAAACACCTCATCAGTCACCATTCTAGTTCGGAGGGCTTTGATTGCCATGTCGTCACCACCTTGGCCTTTGTCAGTATCTTTTTGAAGTGTCTGAGATATGACTTCAGAGGTTCGTCAAAATCTTGCCTCAAAGATCTCAGTTGAGCGGTTGAGGTGTCCTGGTTGACGAACAGGGCGTATTGCTTCATAAACAACTCGGTGAGTTAGTTGAAGCTCTCGATTAACCCGGTGGGGAGCTTGGTGAACCATACCAAGGCGTCTCCGGTTAAGTTTTTCGTAAAATGCTGGCAGTAGGCTGCGTCTTCATTGTCTACGGTGTAGTAGGTATCATTCATCATGACATTGAAGGTGCTCATAAACTCTACGGGATCCGAGTTGCCACCGTAAGAGGGGCATCAAAGTCGCAACCCTCTATTTACCGAGACTCTCCATGTCTTAGTGCGAATAGTTGTTTAGATTCATGCTAGATTTGCGGAAGTTTTCCATATCAGAATAGGAAAATTTGATGATGTGTCATCCGACTTCCCTTCAGGTTCGTGGAACCTTCCGAGACGAGACATTTTGCCAAGTCGAATATCTTATCCGAGTTGAAAACTTAGTGTTTGCAACCGGGTGGTTCTTTTATACTCGACCCGTTATTTTTGGTGGACCGAATTAGGATCGTGGATCCACCTCTAACACACGTGCAATAAATCATAAAGCTGATTATCCGTCCTGCAATGTTAGAGAGTTATTTAGGGATTACAGTTTTGTGAACAGTGTATCTTTACTTTAGTCTTGATATATTCCAAATTGAGTAAAGTTAGAAAAAAAAAAGAAAACAGGGAAGAGTAGAAAAATGTCATTTTCTAAAATAGTACAAATAAGTGGAAAGAGGTACACTTAGTTTGACTAAAAGTTAAGCCATCCGAAAAAAACGAGAGTTATATCTAATATCTGATCGACTCTCATGCTCATTAGATCTTGTTCAGGTTTTTTGGAAAGTTAAGATATGATTTACATTGCAATACGGAAAATAGTTGATGTTAATTAACAAAAAAGTTGTTGAACAACACAAACAAATTAGTTGTTTAATTTAAAAGTTAATCTAAAACTTGTAAATAGTTGATTTACCCAAAATAGAAACCAATTGAAAGAAAACAAGAAGATAATTAGTTCTAAGACTGCTAAGCAGTCTCTAGAAAAACTAGCTTATTAATAACTCACTGCCAAATCATATGATTTCGTATCTTAATAACAATATAAATCAAGTTGTTCTCTTCAACTTCACTTATCTTCAACTTCACTTGCACCTCATTACATTATTAATCTAAGCATTGAAGAAAAAACATACTACAAATTTGTGATCTCATAAAGCCATCTCCGAGCGGACGGCATAACATCATATTTGATGTAAATTGAAGTTCAACCCAACAATATAAGTCACATTATAATATTTTTTTAGTTGGTGCAGTACTATTCATAAAAACTAATTTATTATTATTTTATTTATTTTAGAATTATAAAATTATTTAATGTGCTTTTTATTAACATTGATTTGGGTATTTTATTATTATATGATAAATTGACTCAGAACTAAATCAAATCAATTCAAGATAAATTAAAACTCTATTTATTTTTATTTAAGTCTAAAATTTCTTTAGACAAAATATGTGGAATCTATTCCGAATTAAATTAAACGCATTTAAAAATGAACCAAAACTCTATTAGTTTTTATATGGGTCCAAATTTTCTTATACGAAAATTTTTGAAACCGATTTCAGCTGACCAGGAATTTTTTAAATTCAATAATATAATAACGAAAAATATTTTTAGAGTGTGAAATTTGATAATAAAATATAATGAAAATATGTTATTTTTACATCAAATTTGGTGTATTTATGGGGGATAGCCTAAAAACAAAAGAAAAAAATTTGTGGTTGTTTTTTTTTTGTCAGGTGGAGGCTGTGAAAGCTTTGGAACTCATGTAACAGACTGAATTGTCTATAGTACGTACAATCGACTGTAATCTATATGTACAAAAAAAGAAAAAGAAAAAAATTGTGTCAAGTGAGACAAAAGTTTGGGTCAGTTGTACTTGGAAGATAATGATTTGACTCCGGACAATGTAACGACAAGAGTCAGTTGACATTAAAATTGACACATTATTTAATCAACAAACCGAACCGAAATCTACCGGATTTAATAAAGCGGGTTTGAATCTAGTTAAAAAAGGCTTCATTATTGGGTCATGTTCTTTGGAATCTCTCTAAGCCCATAACGTTAGTCACCCCTGTTAATGGAGATTATTATGTCGCTAAGATCTCCTTCCAGAGAAGTATTCTCTGCAATATCCTCTACGGAGGGAAGTATTTTTCACCATTTCTCAGTTAGTGACAACATTTGCCAAAGCTCAAGTCTGAAGACAATCAAGAGACTGTTCAGATCTTGTTAAAGATCCGATTACAATTTCCCAACTCTTATCCAATGGGTTCAGAATTTCAGGATTTTCTATCTTCTTTTGTATTTGCTTTCCTATCTGTTGTGACAGAATTTTTAGCAATTGAGGATTACTATTGCTTCTGTAAGCCTGAACTTTTATTTAGTCTAATGAAAGCATTTGAGTGAACCCAAAAAACAGGGGAAGGCACAACAATCTCTCGTTCTCTCTATTCTCTATGTCTGTCTGTCTGGTCTACCTGAAAATAAACAATAAAATAAAAAGGGATAAAATAAAAGACTGCCCGAAACTCCTGCCCGATCTACCCGACTCTTTCCAAAGAGGTTTCCCCTTTTGCCCCGTCTCTTTCTCTCTCTTCCTTTTTTTTTTCCTTGGATTAATTTTTTCTTCGATTCAACTCTCCTCCTGGATCGAACAATAAGACGGTTTTCGATTTGTGTTTGTCTCACGCTCTTTTACGGATTTTTCGTTCTTCTTGTTCGTGGATCTTCGCGGTTTGGTTGGATCGGATTTTCAAAAACAAAGAAAACCCTAGAGAGTCTCAAAGGGAAGAGATTCTTCTATTCGTCGCGGAATTAGGGTTTCTCGAAGGGATGAATTTGATGGTGCAGGAATTCTGAAAGAAAAATTAGGTTTTCTGTCATTTAAATGTTGTTCGAAGGAGAAGAAGATGAAAGAAGGCTATGCATGGGAGGGTTTGTGAGGAGAGGAAGAAAGGTCATCATCCTCGGCTTATGTTTAGACCTCCTTCGCGTGTAATTTCGAGCGTTGAGGCTTTTGGTTCTTCGTCTCTCTCTCTTGCTTCATCCTCTTCGTTTTCTAAGGTATTAATCTGTTCCCATCTATTTCGGTTTTATTTTTCAATCCATTTTTATGTAATTCACCCTGGTGCGTTAAAAATTCGTTTGATTTGGGTTATTTCTTTGACAAAGTCGTGGAAATGAGTGTTCTTCTTATCTGTTTTTGGATTTGATTGATCAAAATTTTGAATTCTGTTGAAAAATTCACGTATTTGGGCGATGGACTTACTGTGTCTGGTTGTTTGATGTTTCGTATCGTTCTTTGCAGGACGGACGCAGAATTTGTGTTGGTGACTGTGCTCTTTTTAAGCCACCTCAGGATAGCCCACCCTTTATTGGTTTGATTCGTCTGGTCATTCCTGAAAAAGAAGGCAAGTTTAAGCTGCGTGTGAATTGGCTGTATCGACCCGCAGAATTAAAACTCGGTAAAGGCATCCTTTTGGAGGCTCAGCCGAACGAAATCTTTTATTCCTTTCACGAGGATGAGATACCGGCTGCATCCTTACTGCATCCGTGTAAAGTTACCTTCCTTCCAAGAGGCGTTGAACTGCCATCTGGGATCTCTTCATTTGTCTGTTGGCGAGTTTATGATGTTATGAACGAATGCATATGGTGGCTGACTGATCAAGACTATATCGATGTGATTTTTTTTAATCATCACCTTTTATCCTTTTCTATATAAATCTGTTTTTGCTTTGGTCTTTATAAACATCTTTTTTTCCTCTTGTAGGAACGGCAACAAGAAGTAGATAAGTTATTGTGTAAAACTCGTTCCAAGATGCATACAACATTGCAACAAGGTGGTCGTTCTCCTAGGTCAATGAATAGTCCGACAACTTCGCAAGTGAAAGGTGGATCAGATGGTATGCAGACCAACAACTCCTTTTCTTCGCATGGTAAGGGAAGAAAGAGAGAGCGTGCTGATCAGAGTTCTGAATCCGTGAAGCGGGAAAGGTCAAGTCGGGTTGATGATAGTGGTCCTTGTTGCCTTAGAACAGAAAGCAATCTGAAATTGGAGATTGCAAAAATTACAGAAAAAGGCGGACTAGTGGACTCAGAAGGGGTGGAGAGATTGGTGCAGCTCATGCTGCCTGAGAGGAATGAGAAGAAAATAGACTTGGTTGGCAGATCAATTCTTGCAAGTGTCGTGGCAGCAACAGACAAGTTTGATTGCCTCAGTCGATTTGTCCAGCTTAGGGGATTACCGATTTTTGATGAATGGCTCCAGGAAATTCATAAAGGGAAAATTGGGGATGCGAGCAGTCCCAAAGACAATGATAGATCAGTGGATGATTTTCTATTGACCTTACTTCGTGCTCTTGACAAGCTTCCTGTGAATCTCAATGCTCTTCAGACGTGTAACATTGGAAAGTCTGTTAATCATTTGAGATCACATAAGAACTCAGAAATTGGAAAAAAGGCAAGGAGTTTGGTTGATACATGGAAGAAACGTGTTGAGGCAGAAATGGATGCGAAGTCGGGATCCAATCAGGGTGCATCTTGGCCAAGCAGACCTCGTCAGTCTGAAGTTTCTCATGGCAGTAGACATTCAAGTGTATCCGGTGATGCTGCCAAGACATCAGCATCACATCTACATCCTTCCAAGTCTGTTTCCAGCAAGATACCGTCAGAGAACAGTATGAAGTCTGCAACAACATCTCCAAGTTCTACTAGATCAGCCCCATCACTTGGAACTGGTGTTGCTGTTGGTAATGATGGACAGCAAAGAAATACTGGTGCACTCCATAGAGAAGCTGGGTTGAGCAGGAGCTTCTCATCACAAAGAACTGTTACTTCGGAGAAAGTATCTCAATCAACTCTGATACCTGACAAGAGTACCAATGTACCTATGGCTGAAGGTTGCAGTAATAAGTTGATCGTTAAGCTTCCAAAACGTGGTCGTAGTCCAGCACACAGTGTTAGTGGAGGTTCCTTTGAGGACCCTGCAGCGGGTACTAGCAGAGCGCCGTCACCTGTTCCTTCTGAGAAACATGATCAATTTGACCGAAACGTGAAGGAAATGAATGATACATATCGAGCTAATTTCAGCCCTGATGCTAATACTGAGTCTTCGCAAAACAATGATCAAAAAGTTTCAAATGAGGTAGCTGGTTCCCCTTCTGTTAATGCTGGTGATGAGCACAGAAAGGTGGTTAATGATTCTAGTAAAGTAGCAGGGATTGTCAAACCTACTTCTCCTACATTAGGAGATGATGTCAAAACTAATAAAAGGCATGGTGGATCACACAGCTCAATGAACGCCTTAATTGAAAGTTGTGTCAGGGACTCTGAGACAAATGCATGTATTGCTGGTGCGGATGATGTTGGAATGAATCTTTTAGCTACTGTAGCTGCTGATGAAATGTCCAAATCCCCTGTTGCATCACCCTCTGTATCCAGGGTTTCAGATTCCTTGATGAATGTTAACTCCATTGCAGAGAACCATACAATACGAATCACTAATTCTTTGGATGGCTCACTGCATGAGCAAGCTGAACCTGTTGCCAAGGATCCCACCACTGTGAACAATGAGCATCATGTTAGTAGTGGTGGCGAACAGTTAGCAGCTGAAGAGAATATGAATGATTCTAAGACGGGAGACGGGTCGAGTGACAGTGGGGTAGTTAGTGACCTGAAAATTGATGTTGCATCAGAGACAGGTCGAGTGACAGATACAACGAAAAGGACAGGAATTTCTGGGTTAAGTGAATGTAAAGCTATTGGTAGAATTCAAAATGCAGCAGATTCTATGGCTGTCGAACATTCACACATAGATGTTGTTAACAGTGAGAAAGAAGAGAAGCCGAAGGTGATATTGAGTTCTAAGCTAGTTAATAAAACGGGTGAAGGTGTATCAGTTTTGTCAGAGTTTGCCAAGGATATGAGTACTGCAAATATTGATACATTGATGACTGAATATATGTCTGATGATATTGATTGTGGGATAGTTAACAACCTAAAGGCTGATGTTATATCAGTCGCTGATCGCCTTTCAGATACTGCTGAGAGGGTGGAAACCTCTGTACCAGCTGAATGTATTAAAGCTGTTGACATAAGTCCTAAAGCAGAGTCTCTGGCTGTTGGCATTTCACCTTCTGATGTCGTAGGTGAAAATACAAAAGAGCAGAATCCCAAGGTACCCTTGAGTTCTGATATACCAGTTTCTTCTGGGATAACCAAGAGCATTGCTGCGTGTGTTGATAAAGTGGTAACAGAAAAGATCAATGATGTGGGGGTTAATCATAGTAACCAAACAGATAAAAAGAAGAACAAGCATGTGACAACTCTTCTGGACTCATCTGTAACAAATTCTGAAGTTGAGCATGTCGCGCTGTCTCAAAAGAGTATGGAAGCTGATAAACGGTGCTCTGCAGTGTTACAAGTAATATCACCTAAAGCTGCAGAAGATTGTAGGAGACCAAATGGCTTTAGAGTGAGTGGTGCTGATGGTGACGAAGCAGAGGAATGTACATCTGTTGACAGAGATGTTCCTTCAATTTCAGCTTCAGGAGGGTCAGAGATGGAAGCCAGAGTTGAATTTGATCTAAATGAAGGTTTTAATGGGGATGATACACGTAACGGGAATTCAATTAATGTATCTGGGTCTTTTTCTTTGACACCTAATCCTTTACAATCCAGCCGACTTCCTGCATCCATTACTGTCACTGCTGCTGCAAAGGGTGCGTTTGTTCCACGTGATGATCTGTTGAGAAATAAAGCAACTGTTGGCTGGAGAGGATCTGCTGCCACAAGCGCCTTCCGGCCAGCAGAGCCAAGAAAAATTCAGGAGGTGGTGTCACTAGGCATGAATAATGTGTCTTCCTCTGATGCTTCTACAACCGCTGGCAAGCAAACGAAGACGTTCTTGGACTTTGACTTAAATGTACCCGATGAAAGAGTTCTTGAAGATCTGGCTTCCCAAAGATCTGGCAATCCCACAAATTCCTCTGGTGGTCTGGATCTGGATCTAAATAAAGTTGATGATCCAACTGATATGAATAATTACACAAGAAGCAGTGGTCATCGGGTAGACTCTTCATATCAGCAGGCAAACTTATGTTCTGGTGGTCGTAGAGATTTTGATTTGAACGATGGTCCCGCTGTTGAGGATGCCAATGTTGAGCCATCTATGGTTTTTAGTCAACATTCTCGAAGTGGTATGACATCACAGCCAACGATCTCTGGAGTAAGAATGAATGGTGATAACAGTGCAGCTGGCTTCTCATCTTGGCTTCCTGCTGCTAACAATTATTCAGCAATGAGTATTCCTCAAGTCTTGCCTGAACGAGGCGATCAGGCTTTTCCGGTTATTACCAGCAATGGACCGCAAAGAATGGTGGGTCTAACATCCGGAGTTTCCTCGTTTACACCTGATATTTACAGAGGCCCGGTTTTGCGATCTTCTCCGGCAGTTTCTTTTTCACCCACAGCATTTCAGTATCCGGGGTTTTCTTTTGGGTCCAGTTTCCCTCTTTCGTCAGCAAATT
The DNA here is from genome assembly GCA_900406435.1 of Lepidium aucheri. Classification (NCBI taxonomy): domain Eukaryota; kingdom Viridiplantae; phylum Streptophyta; class Magnoliopsida; order Brassicales; family Brassicaceae; genus Lepidium; species Lepidium aucheri. The sequence goes on from OVBA01000354.1 coordinate 37,275, forward strand.
TCTCAGGTGCTTCAACGCCATACATGGATTCCTCATCAAGTGGCAGGCTTTGCTTCCCTACTGTGAACTCACAAATTTTGGGTCCAGGAATTGCAATCCCGTCTAATAATTTACGGCCTTATGTCGTGAACCTCCCAAACGGTAGTAGCAATGGTGGAGTTTCGGAACCCAACAGTGCAAAATGGTTTAGATCAGGTCTTGACTTAAATTCCGGACCAGGAGGGCATGAACCTGATGCAAGAGATGAATCAACACTTGTACAAAGACAATTGCCGTCTTCTGGTTCTTTACCTTTGATAGATGATCAAGCAAGAATGTATCAAATGTCAGGTGGTTCTCTCATGAGGAAGGAACCAGACGGTGGATGGGATGGATATAAGCAATCTTCATGGCGATAACAAACCTAAGAATCTCTTTGTAGGCCGCCACACTAAGCATGTAAGCGTCTTGAAGCATATTTCATTCACGTTTATAATCTCTTGTTTCTGTCAACTCTCGTCCTCTCTGACTCACGTTTACCATCATTATGTAGATACAGTTTCGAAATTTCACAGGCTTGGCTTGAAAACTCTCAGTGAAACCAAGACCACCATCATCACTTTGTTTATTTGCTCTCTTGTCTCCCATACAAAGAGAGAAGGGAGTTTGATAGGTGAACTTTTAAGAAATAACACACTTGTTGTGTCACCCTTAGCCCTCATCTTCTCTAACATCTGTCTCCAGACCAAAGGCAAAAGAAACGATTCTAGTTAAATGTTTTTTGAGTTCTACTGTAAAAAATGGTGATCTTAAAGCATTATTGGTATGAGACTGAGAGATAAATCTGCCATGGTTTGTATCATAGTCGGCATCTTTTTAATAACTCTTGTGTAGATTATTTCTTCTTGTGCTAATTATGTATGAACAAGTGATCCATAATTTCTCTCTTTTATTCTCTGTTGCAACAAAATGGCTAATATATTGCAATAACAAGTTCCAAACATATGAGTTAAATATAAGCTGTCTCTCTCTCTCTTACATGATTCAAACTATAAACAAAACCTGTGCAATTAGTTACAGGGGATAGTCCAGGATGGACAGCCAAATAATGCTTATCTTATGAAGATCTACATCTGTATTGTAAAACCATAACCACATAATATATCTGAACGGTTAAGAGGAATCTTGTGGGTTAATGCTCATCAGTTTATCACCTAATTTGGTACCGACAAAAACAAAATTGAGTTTCCAAACACTATTTAAACCGTAAATCTTATAAATTTATATATCTGCACACTAAAAATTTGTTGAGTCATGCTTGAAATTATTATTTATGGACCCTAAAACATGTACTTGTTGTCCCTCAAGTTGATTGTTGGTTCATGGTAGGTAGGTATAATACAAAAAAAGTTGTAAAGTGATCAAAATGACATAAATAATAATATATGAACAATAATAGTTAGAGAGTTACTAAAATGAATTCACTAGAAGTGAAAGTTTGGAGGATCTATTTTCTGTTATTATGAAGTCTTAAAAAAAATGACAAAGAGCTTCTTCTTCGTCTTCTACCACAATCAGATGGGTTTTATCTTCCTTTACAAATTGATTGGGAAAAATAACACAAATATATAAAGAGAAATCAAATGATCAAAAAAGAAAGAAGAAGATAGAAGTGTATTTAGTTTAGCTAGTAGACTCTGCAATGCTTTGAAGAGAAGGCTGCCAAACTCTAACTTTGTTGGTGTTCATCATCCCTCTCTGCTTTTCATGGATTTTCCTCTGTTCATTCAAAAATCTTAATCTAATCAAATTTCTTTTCTTATTTTTCATTTATTTGTTTCAACCACAGTTACTAACTAACAACTGAAATCTGATGATATATATATATATATATATTTTTATATACCTGACTGTTTTTATTTGAAGCAGATTCAGATCTTAGGGTTAGTGCGTTAATCTCATCTTCTTCTCCGACAGAATACTCTCCATACATCTTCTTCTTCTTCATCTTTTCCGATTTCTTGGCTCTTAATCCTCTCATCACCTCTGTAAGAATTTGCCATGAAATCAATTTTCAAATACGAAGCAGAAACCCTAAAAATCGATCCTGAAAAATTGAAAACTAGAATAAAAAAGATAGCCAAGAATTCGGGCATTACCTTGAGAAGAGATGAGTCTATAGACATGGCCGAGCAAGAGATAATCGGAAGGACGGAGAAGCTTGATTCGAGTGACGCGGAGAGAACCACCGTGAGGTACGGTGGAGGATAGGAGAAGAGCCACGTGGTGACCAGGATGACACTTAATCACTTCGCTCGCGCTTACTTTACTGTAAAATCTCTCCGATTTACCGTCCGGTAGTTGGATCACCGTAGTTGCAGCCTCCGCCGCTTGACAGTTGCCCATATTTCACGGCGGAGGAAAGTAGGAGTGAGAGAGTAAACCAAGGTCTGTATTGATGGATTCAATGAATACCTTCCTACGTATTTATATACTCAAATCATTTTATCTTTTACCATCTTTTTTTTTTTTTGTATTTGCTAATATGTCAATTACTATGATTTCAGCATTTAAACTCGATTATACTTTATAACACCACACGAATCGTGGGTTATTAAAAATATATATATGTTGAACTGAAATGGTGGAATTGTTAAGTGCAAAAAGTAAATTTATCTGAAGGAAAGAAATAATAAATAAATTTATTTCACTACAAAAGAAATAATAAATAAATTTATTTCACTACAAATTTGTCTAAACGTATGTCATATTAGTGTATGTATAATTGATGAAATGGGAGGTAGAATTGTATAATTGAATATAAATAAAAGAAAGTAGTGAAGTACTAATTAGAGTTAAAATTATGCCGACCAAAAACAAATTAGTTAAAATAATATAAAAAAAGCATAATTGTTGCACAATATTTTAATACGTTATGTTTTGGAGTGTCCGTACAGAGGCCCAAATGCTTGCTTGGCTGGAATCTTTCAAAAAAAGTTGAGATTCTAAGTAACTTTTTTCTTATTAATGATTTAGTCTTTAGTACCCCAACCAAAAAAAATTTAGTCTTTGGTACTACCCATCTGTTATAATTCTTATCTTCTACTAGATAGGCAGTTTGTTTCTTGGTTGATGATGATCGCGACTAACCACTATAACCAAAGATTAAATTTTTTTGTTTGTTTCGCAGTTGCTAGTAATCAGCAACTTGTTTTTTTTTTTTTTTTAAGTTTTTTAAACTTATATAGAACAAGCTATATAAGAATGAAAAAGTTATATTTAATGTTATTTTTTTATAATTTTATTAGTATAGTTTTATTTTTTATAATTTTATTTTACATTTATGTAAATTTATTTAATCTTATTTTGTATAATTTTATTTTATTTAGTTTTATTTTATTTTATTTTATTTTATTTTATTTATTTTCTAGTCTCAACAATACATACATCTTATATATTAAAGCGGGAGGCACTTTCATTTTGATCGTGCTATAAACTTTGGGATAATCTTATATATTAAAACGGGAGACACTTTTATTTTGACCGTGCTATAAACTTTGGGATAAAATTAACATATGCTTTGTAACAACCCTTAAAAATAGGTAATAAGATAGTTTTTGTTATGAATTGTATATAAAAATTCAAAATTATAAATTTAAGTTAAAAAATTTTAAAAAGAGAACTTAGTATTACGTATACATATTACAATTGATATACATCATAATGCCTTGATTCAAAAATTGAACATTAATAATTTTAAAATAGGTTTGGTTATAAATTTTTATATAAATATTTAAAATTAATAAAAATTAATAGAAAAAGTTTTTAAAATGCTAAAAATTAATAAAAATATATTAGGTACAAATTGGTTATTGAGTTGATTCGAGTTCATGTTTGGATTCAATTTTCCGGGTACATAGATTTAGGACTATTATGATATCTTGTCGGATTCGGTTCCTCTAATTTGTTTTTTTTTTTTCTAAACTTATTAAGGTATTCTTTTTTCGGATATAATATGGTTTGGTATAAATCGAGTTTGGATTATGGTATTTTTTATATAAAAATTTAAAATTAAAAAAAAAAAAAAAACTCTAAAAAGCTAAAATTTGGTTATTGATTTGGTTCGAATTTGGATTTGGTTCAATTTTTAGATACATAAATTTAGGATTCTTGGAATATTTTGACATGTTTGGTTATTCTAATTCTGGTTGACTTCAGTTTGGGGCTCTAAAATAACATCTCAATAATAATTTTTAAATTATCAACACGGATCTAAGAACATAAACAAACACAAATTTAAAAAATCAAATCTCACATTATAGCATAAATACAATTCTAAATATAAAATATCCATCATTGAACCACAATTTTACAGTAGTGATTATGGCTATGAATGGATAAATAGTTTTTGGCTTTTGTTTTTAGTTTTTAGATTTTAGTTTTTAGTTTTTATATTTTAGATTTTGGTTTTAGTTTTTAGATTTAAGTTTTTATTTTCAAAATCCTGAAAAAGTGGTTTTTGGTTTTTAGAAAATTTAACATTGATATTTCAAAAACCAGTTTTTGAAGTTTGTAAAAAAAACAAAAAAGCTAAAAACTTGAATGGTAGTCTCCAATCAAAAAATAGTTTTTGACTTTGGAAAATCAGTTTTATCAAAATCATGAATGGTTTAAAAACTAGATTTTAAAAAACAAAAACCAAAAAGCTGGTTAAAAACCAAAAACTGGTTAAAAACGAGTCACCTATCAACATCATGTTTTATTAAGTTTTAGTTTCATTCTTTATAGTTTTTTTGGTCAAAAGTTTTTTCCTTTGAATTATGTGTTCGTTACTCTCTCGTGTTTTTATATAAATAATAGTTATGACTAAATTTTAAATAAAGAAAATATTTATTTTATAAATTATAAAATAAAATTAATATATAGTATTTTTTAAAATAGATTTAAGATGGTTTTCGTTATAAACTTAAAAAAAATCAGTGTTAATAAAGATTTAATAGAAAAAAACAGATAAAAACTAAAATTAATATAAATTTATCGGTTATAAATTCAATTCTTGATTCGGTTTCGGTAAGGTTTGGATTCAGTCTTTGGGTTACATAGATGTAGGACCATATTCTGGTATTTGTCAAGTTCGATTTCTTTAATTGGGCATTTTGGTTCTTTTGATTTAAGATTTATACGGGTATTTTTATTCTTTGAATATAGTTCGGTTCGGTATAAATCGAGTTCGAGTTTGGGTATTTTTATACAAAAATTCAAATTAATGTAAAATTAATACAAAAACTCTAAAAAGCTAAAATTCAGTTTTTTATTTGGTTTGGGTTCGGGTTCGGGTTCGGGTTCAGTGTTTTGGGTATATAGATTTATGACTCATTTAGATATTTTTTCGAGTTTGGTTTCTCTCATTCGGATCGCTTTGGGTTCGAGTTCAGGTCTCTAAGACTATTTCGAAAACAATGTTTCAAAATATCAACACAGATGTACGGTTTGTCACTCAATTCAACTAAAACAGAATATGGGCCGAGTTTATTCACTGACCCATTTAACCATAATGTATCGAGACGGGCCTATTTGATTTAAGTCCATTTCGGGGCAAATCTGTTTGTAAGTATGTTAAATGAATCAGGCCATATATAAGGTCAGGTTAATCTTCTTCCTTGATCTCGAGTTGTTCTCTTGAAAAACAGAGGCAAAATTACTCAGTCGTATCTTGTTAAAACAATAAGAAGGTTTTAGTGAATTCTATGTGAAATAACCTGAAGAGAAATGTACTCATAGTCTGTGGGGATCTATATAATCATTTGTTCTTACTCTCTTTCTTTACTCTCAATCGAACTCTGAGTGTTTATGAACTGATCGAGTTCTTCTATTTTATCGAATGTGCGAGTGAGTTTGTGATTCATCTTCTCTCTTCAAGATTGAAGACCTGATAATTCTTTTATAAGTGGTATCAGAGCAAAGGTTGGAGGAAAATCAGATGTTGTCAGGTGAAAAGATGATCACATAGGAGATTCAAAGGTGAAGAGAAGGTTTACCTCATTGAATTGAAGGTCGCATCAGAAATGTCTCTACTCGGAGAATGGAGTTGGACAATTGCAGATTAAAGGAGCATTGCACCTCGCAAGAAAAGAAACAAGATTGAAGTCACATCTCAGGAATTAAGAATCAAAATCTAACAGAGATCACACATCGAGTAAGCCATTCTTATCTCAAACCTATTGAATTAGTTCAATAGATTGTGTATGTGCTTCTCAATTCTGAAAAGAAACATCACTTGTTAAGTAATACTGCATATTATCTTAACATAGCAAACAACGAATCAAAATGGAGGGAACACCAGGGAAGTTCAAGGTAGAGAAGTTCGATGGAAAAGGAGACTTTGGTAAAAGTCGAGATTCATGCTCTATTGACGATTTTGGAAAAGGATCATGAAGTACATACACAAGAAAACACCAGTTTTGCGACGGAAAAAATCGTAGCAAATTCGTCGCAAATGGCCATTTGGAACGGATTTGCGACGACTGATAAAACGTCGCAAAACGTGTGTCGCAAAAAAAAAACGTTGCAATTTCATCGCAAATATTGCGACGGAAATGTGTCGTCGCAAAGTTAGACGTCGCAAATTCCTCGCAAGTTTTGCGACGCAGTTGTGATGAAACTTTTGCGATGGAATTGCGAAGCCATATATGCGATAGAGTCACGACGTCTATCCTACGAGGGCTTTGCGACGCCACGCTTGCGAGGTATATGCGACGCTCGTCTTGCGGCGGTATAGTGACGAATTTTCTGCGACGTTTTTGCGACGTCTCTTTTTGTGACGGATTTGCGACGCCTTTAATAATTTATTAAAAAATAATAATAAAAAAATTCAAATATATTTAAAAATATTTTACAAAAATAAAAATATTTTACAAAAATAAAAATATTTCATTAAAAAAAAATAACAACTCTAGGTCCTCATCCTCAAAACTGGATTCCGAGTCTACCTTAAATTTAGAGAACACCGATGCTATCTCCTGGTCTTTCCCCGCCAGAATAGTCTACAACTTATTATATTACGAGTTCTTCTTCTTTTCCTTACGTAGCGATTTGGTTGTCTTATCAATAACCTTGACATGACGATCTACTAATTCTCTCAGATCATGATTAGAAGATCTAGATGATTGAGAGAACTCTTCAGGCGATAAGCATTGCTCAATCCTTGAGCCGAGTGATCGGGTACCATAAACTCTCCCCTTTTTACGGGGAGCGAGCTAAAAAAGAAATAAAGTTAATATTAGTGTACTAATTAAGTATTAAAAAAATAAAAAAATATTTAAAATTACCAAAAAAAATTTAAATTTACCATAATTATTTGAAAATTACTAAAATTGTTTTAAAATTTCAAAAACGTTTTAAAATTATTAAAAAAAATTTAAAATAACCAAAAACGTTTTTAAATTACAAAAACGTTTTAAAATTACAAAAAATATTTTAAATTTACAAAAAAAAGTTTGAAAATTACAGAAATTTTTTTACAATTACAACAAAGTTTTTAATATATTTTTAAAATTATTACTTTTTTAAAAAAGAAAAACATTTTTAAAATTGTTAAATACTCTCCTTAAAGTTTTTTAATATTATAAAAAATTCTAAAAATTAAAATCTTAAATCTAGAAATAAAGATTCAACAATTTCAAGCCTAAATCTTAAATCTAGCATAGAAATTCAGTCTAAATCGTCTTAGATCTAGATTCCAACCGAAAAAAATTACATTTTGGCCGGAAAAAATGGAGAACGCGGCGGAGGCAAGGAGGACGATTGCGGCAGGATGTAAATCTAGCATTGGAGAAGAATAAAACTTAGGGGGTTGAAGAGAATTACAAGAAAAGAAGAAAAGAGGGAAGAAGAGAACTTACCTCGGCAGCGGCAGCAGAATGAAGGAAGAAACACGGCGGAGGCGCAAATAGAGAAGAAGAAGAAAATGGGAGAGGAGAAATCGTTGGGTCATATATATAAAAGGGGGGCCGTCGCAAGGCCATCGCAAATTTGCGAGGGACTTGCGAGGAAACTAGGGTTTTCCGCGTACCCTCGCAAATGTGTCGCAGGTTTGCGAGGGACTTGCGAGGAAACTAAGGTTTTCCTCGTTCCCTCGCAAATCCCTCGCAAACTTGCGAGGAACTTGCGACATCTACTGAAATTCATCGCAAAGGCCTCGCATATCAAGAAACCGAACAATTTTACAGAGTATGAACAAAACCGTTGTATTTGGTAAGTTCTTCTTTGAATAAATTCACTAAATAATTTAAATTCGGTAAATAATTTTACAGTTTAAGGGGTTGACGTCGCAAGTTCTTTTTTGTTGAAATGTCAAATTTATTGATCAACAAAAAAGTGATTACAATGTGTCTGTACAAAAACAAATACAAACAAAAACAAATAGATCAAAACAGAAAAAGAAAAAATAAAAAGATATCAAATTCTTCATTTTTCAAACCATCTGAGAAGAAGAGGTTCCAAACTATGTGGTCCTCTATAATTCAAAGAGAATATGCGGTTGCGGATAACTTTATCAATGATATGAGTAAGGGCTAGATAAGAGGAGCCTGAGCCGCCATGAATCCGCAAGTTTCTTTCACGCCACACATAGTAGATTGTAGTCTGAAAAATGAGTCTTAAGAGAATGTAGTCCATACGGTCGAAAGAATGGTGCAAGAGACGATCTAGGGACTCAGTCCAATCGGGATTTATCAACTGTCCAAGGATACCACTAGCAAAAGAGTGCCAAATCGAGAAACTAAAGGGACGGGCAAAGAATAGATGATCCCTAGATTCCAACCTTTCACCACAAAGAACACAAAATTGAGTAATGCCCCAAGGACGTCGCAAGTTTGCGAGGGACTTGCGACGCCAAGCACAAATTCCTCGCAAACCTGCGAGGAACTTGCAACGTTTACTGAAGTGCATCGCAAATCCAGAAACCGAATAATTTTGCGTAATGCGACTAATACATACGGGGAGGAAAAGAAGTTGTTTAACATGTTCGGGATTACCTCAAGTTGGTAAAATATTCTTAACCGAGCTGGTAAGTGATTTTGTAATCAACCTCAGAGCATGAACGAAACCGTTGTATTTGCTAAGTACTTCGTCAAATAAATTTAGTAAATAATATATCTGGGACTTATTATATTGATTAGAAAAATTGAGAGACATATATATTGTCCGAGTATTCCGTGATCAGATTCACATAATATATTGTTCTGACAAAGCACTTAGCAAGGCCGTCGCAAAATGTCTATGATAAAAAAAATAACAAATCACCTAGATCCAAAATGTCTAGAGTGAGACGCGTCCGTAAGCGGATGAATTACGGTATTCCAAACATAAATTCCGGTATATTCGGAGGATCAGAAGATGAATTACGGTATTCCAAACATAAATTCTGAGATATTGCGGAACTTACAGATACGTATCACATCTAATTTTTTTTGATCAAGATGTTTTTGTTATTTTTTTTGGTGAGAATATATAATGACAAGGGGGCTATTTATAGGGAAAGAAGGCAGGTTTGCGATGACATATTTCCCTCGCAATTGTGTCGCAGTTTTTGCGACGTCTTTGCGACATCAGCCTACATAAACATTCCTAGACTCTTTAGCAAAGTCAGAATGTACCGTCTGAAAATGTTTCCAAGCCTTTGCATCCGACGGATGTGTCACCTTGCCATCCTTTACTATATGTTCCGCATGCCATCTCATTGCCGCTGATGTCCTTTCTGATTGATATAATTGTTTCAACCTATCAGTAATTGGCAAGTACCACATATGTTTGTATGGGACAAGCGTCCTACCTCGTGTGGCTCGATATCTCGGCTTTCCACAGAATTGATATTCCTGCAACTTATCATCCTCTTTCCAGAAAATCATGCAATTGTCAATGCAAACATCAATCATTTCTGATGGTAATCCAAGACCTGCAACTAACTTCTGCATTTGATAATAATTCTCTGCAGAATTTTTATCTTCTCGCAAATACTCTTTCAACAAATCTGCGAATTGATTCATACTTCTCTCACTTATGTTTTCTTCAATTTTAATAGACATCAACCTAGATGCTAATGACAATTTGGATAAACCTTCTCTACATCCCTCATAGATAGGTTCATTTGCAGCATCTAGCATATCATAAAATTGTTTTGCTTCATGGTTGGGTTCTTCAATTCTATTTTCAGAGACACCTGGGATAGTACCATGATATGCATTTGTAATCATATCATGTTGCCTATTTTCTTGTTGCTCATCATAGTTTTCAAACATATTTCCGCCATAACTATAGTTAGTATAATCATGCCCACCAGCACCAGTACTACTACTTCCAACACCCAAACTATACCCCTCCCCATGTGAAAACCACACATAATAATTAAGAATAAATCCTCTATTATATAGATGTCTTTTCACCATATCTATATTCAAATATTTCCTATTCCCACACTTTAAACATGGACAAAAGATGTTACCGTCATTTGGAGTAAATGGGTTATTAGCTGCCTGATTTATGAATTCTCGCAACCCATCAAGAAACTCCTTTGTCACTTCTCTAGTCTCCATATTTCTTCGATTATACATCCATCGTCGTAATGCAATCACTTCAGCTTCCGACATCTTTTCTATTTTTATTTTCAAAACTTTTTTTTTTGCAAACTTTTTTTCTCTCACTACTTTCTCTCTCTTAGTGTTTCAGATGTGGTGTGAATATACAATCTCATTGGGTCTATTTATAGGGAAAGAAGGAAAATNAAGAATTTTCTACAGATTTGCGATGTAATATAGCAAGTATCGCATGGCCATCGCAAATGCCTCGCAAAAGCTGCAACAGAAAAAGTGTCTCGCAAATACGTCACAAATATGCTACGGATTTGCGATGTCGCACAACTCCTCGCAACTTTGTCACAAATTCGTCGTAGGGTTTGCGACGCCATATTTTCCGTCGCAAACTTGCGACATCTTTACGACATCTTGTCATACGTCGTAAATTTGTCGCAAGTCCATCGCAGTTTTTGCGGCGGAAATAATTCCTCGCAAATTTCCGTCGCAAAACGCGTGTTTTCTTGTAGTGAGAATAGAGTGTTGAGTAAACTTCCGTAACAGATAAGGAATCTGGAAAGGAAATTAAAGTTGGAAAGTCAACTACTAAAGATCCATTGTGGGAAATGAAAGACAAGAAAGCTAGGAGCTTGCTCGGTCAGTGTCTTTCAAACATAATTCTTAGGAAAATAATGAATGAATCTACGGTTTTAAACAATGGAAAGCACTAGAAAGGGATTACGGGACCAAGACTAAAGCTAACAGGGTATACTTGAAGAGACAGTTTACTTTGTACCGAATGGAAGAAGATAAGACTATAGAGGAGAATCTTGATGTCTTTCTTAAGCTGGTTGGTGATCTTGAAAGTTTAAAAGTGTCTATTCAAGATGAGGATCAAGCAATTGCCTTGTTGAATAGCTTACCGTCTCTATATGATCCCCTAGTCCATACATTGCAGTTTGGAAACGCTAAAGATACACTGACAATGGAGGATGTTACAACTGGAGCTTATGGAATGGAATCTAACCTTAAACAGAAAGGTTTGCTATAGAAGTAAAAGAACATTTCAGAAGGTTTAACAGTGGAAGGAAGGGACAAATCAGAGAAGCAAAACTCTAAAGGATCCGGGCAGAACAAGAATATCAAAGAGTAGAGGGAGATCACAGTCAAAATCAAGACAGAATGACAAAGTTCGAGCATGCTGGATTTGTGGAGATGAAATCATTGGAAGCGTGATTGTCTACAGAAGAAACAAGGAAAACCCAAAGGTTCAGCTAATGTGGTAGTCACTGACTCAGATACATCAGCACTCATAGTTAGTCTTGTTGCTACATCTGATGAATGGGTCATGGACTCAGGTTGTACATTCCATATAACTTCTAAGAAAGAATTAATCACAGATCTGGTGGAGTTTGAGGGAAACAAGGTTTACATGGGGAATTACACCTACTGGACAGTTAAAGGCACTGGTAGTGTGATAACTGATAATCCAGATGGAACTACAGTTACACTAAAGGGTATAAGATTTGTCTTAGAGCTATCAAAGGAATCTTTCTCGGATATGGAAAGGAAACCAAAGGATATAGAATTTGGATAATTGAAGAAGACAAAATGGTTGTAAGCAAAGATGTAGTGTTCAACGAGGAAATGTTGTACATAGAAGTCATCATAGAAAGTCAGAAGGACAAGAGATAGTCTCCACATAATGGAAAGAAAGCTGAGAAAAGGGTTACTTTCAGAGTTAACTTTGAAGAGATTCTTGGTCCAGATCATCAGTCGGAAAGGTTGAGTGGGTCAGGTGGAGCAAGTCCAGAATATGTTTCAGGAGATGAAAGTGATGAAGAAAGTAGAGATAAGTCAGGAATTAAATCAAAAGAGATAAGAGGAACTGGCAGTGAAACTACAACTGGGACCACAATATCAGAACAAAACACCACTTTGGACAATTATCGTTAGCCAGAGACAGACAGAGGAGAGTTATCAAGCCGCCATCCAGGTTTGAAGAAGCAGATGTTGCTGCTTATGTCTTAGCAAGTTCAGAACTGATTGACTTAGATGAACCAAAGAACTATTTAGAAGCTATGAAAGGAAAGGATAAGAAAAAGTGGGTGGAACTTTAGATGACAAAATGGTTTCTCTGATAAGAAATCATACATGGGATTTAGTGGATAAGCCACTAAACCAGAAGGTCATCAGATACAAATGGCTACACAAACTAAAACCAGGAATTCCAGAAGTAGAAAAGCCTAGGTTCAAAACTAGATTGGTTGCTAAGGGCTACACTCAAGTTGAAGGTGTGGACTATAATGATATATTTGCACCTGTGTTTAAACACACTTCCATTAGACTACTATTATCTGGTGTGACTAATTGGGATATGGAACTGGAACAAATGGATGTTAAGATAACTTTTCTACATGGAACACTTCAAGAGACTATATACATGAATCAACCAGAGGGATATATTGTTAAAGACAAAGAAGACAAAGTATGTTTACTCAAGAAATAATTATACAGGCTAAAGCAATCACCAAGAGAATGGAATGAAAGATTCAATGAGTTCACGAGCAAACACCACTTTCAAAAGAGTGAATACGATTCGTGCATACACTTAAAAGGAAAAATCATAAATAATCTGATATATCTACTCCTATACGTTGATGATATGCTAATAGCGTCAACACAAAAGGCAGAGATCACAAAGTTGAAACATCTTCTAAACAAAGAATTTGATTTGAAGGATCTTGGACGAGCAAGGAAAATTCTGAGAGTGGACATTATCAGAGACAGATCTTTGAGTCAACTAATTCTATCATAGGAAAGTTATATTAAGCAAGTACTCAACGTATATAATATGAATGATTGCAGATCAGTTCAAACACCTCTCGGTTCTCATTTCAAGCTTAAAAGCGTTATAGCAGAAGATGAGGAAATACAAAGAGAAGGTATGGACAATGTACCTTACACCAGTGTAGTGGGGAGCCTCATGTATGCAATGGTTAGTTCAAGACCAGACCCTGCTTACTCCATTGGTGTTGTGAGTAAGTACATGTCAAAGCCAGAAAAAACACACTGGTTAGCAGTCAATTGGATAATAAAGTATCTAAAGGATGCATCTAAGGTTTGATTAACATTCAAAAAGGGTACAAATTTCAAACTCAGAGGGTATTATGATGCAGACTTTGCTTCAAATTTAGATAAAAAGAGGTTAATATCAGGTTATGTATTCATAGTTGGTAATAACACAATCAGTTGCAGATCGAGTCTACAGAAAGTAGTGGCCCTATCAACTACAAAATCTGAATACATATCACTACTAGAGGCAAGCAGAGAAGCAGTTTGTATTCAAGGCATATGCGAAGAAATGAAGCTAACTACAGGAATAGTTGAGATATTTTGTGACTCCTAAAGTGTAATTCATCTTGCAAAGAATTGCATGTGTAGTGAAAGGACCAAACATATTCAAGTCAAGTACAACTATATAAGAGAAGTTATATAAGACCAACAGGTGAAAGTTACAAAGATTCACACGTTTATCAATCTGGCTGATATGTTCAAAAAAGTCATACTTGGAGAGAAGTATAGAGGGTGCATGCAGTCTCTGAACATGACAGACATCTGAGCTTAGCTCATGTGAGGCTTCGTCGAAGATCTTGAAAGACGATGACCTCAGATCCGTAGATCTTGGAGCTAGATCTAGATAAGGATAATAGAGATCCGTTAGTTGTTGTTGGTATTAAACAACAAGGACGATAGAACTTACAGTTAAAGTAGCTGTAACACGGAGATGAAGGCAGAGCTTATCTTTCATCGATAAACTAAGATTTATTTCGCAAGCAAGAGAGGATTCGAGGTGGCTTGGGTTTTGGCGTTCATACAGAGTGAGCGACAAAGGTGGAGAGGTGTTGGATTTGTCACTCAACTCAGCTAAAACAGAATATGGGCCGAGTTTATTCACTGACCCATTAAGCCAAAAGATAACATAATGGATCGAGATGGACCTATTTAAGTTAAGCCCATTTCGGGGCAAATCTGTTTTTAAGTATGTTAAATGAATCAGACCATATACAAGGCCAAGTTCAACTTCTTTCTTGAGCTTGAGTTGTTCTCTTGATGAACAGAGGCAACCTCAGTTGTATCCTGTAAAAACAATATGAAGGTGTTAGTGAATTTCATGTGAAATAACCTAAAGAGAGATGTACCCATAGTTTATGGAGAATTCTATAATCTTTTGTTCTTACTCTTTTTTTTTACTCTTAATCAAACTCTGAGTATTTATGAGCTGATCGAGTTCTTCTCCTTTATCGTACGTGTGAACGAGTTCGTGATTCATCTTCTCTCTTCAAGATCGAAGACTTGATAATTCTTTTACAACATGTCTAATAATATAAATGAACATGAATTATTTAAAGAGTCAAATTTCCGTTATAGCGTGGGTATAAATCTAACGTGTATGTTAATTTCGTGTCATATTATAGAGGGTTTGATAAAAATAATTAAATACAAAGATAAGTGATAAAAATCTATTTCTTCAATATTTGGCAGAATAATAAACAAATTTGTTTTTGTCAATCAATAAAGCAACTTTATGAATCTATTTTTTTAACAAGGGCAATGATGGCTTTCTTTTGTGAGAAATAAAATAGGAAATGACAACGAAAAATGAAGTAATAATATTCCCTCGTGCAATCAATCCTATTCACATGCTTACTGTACTCTTTATCTCGATCTCCTGAAACTCAGTGTCGTATTAATCCTTAAATATTGTATTGAGTTAATTAATTAAATTTACAAAACAAAATGATCTTAACTTTTGCTTGTCCATTAATTAACATTACATACAAATTTTATCTCTATATTTTATTCAATACAGAGAACAACAACCTCACGCAAGATTGAAAGGTCACTTCAATAAGCACAATTTTTCTTTCAAGATTTAAAAGTAGATCTCAATTCTTAAAAAAATCGTTGAAGCTAATCAATCAAATTCTCCTAAATGAGAACCAGATCAAAGCAGAGTGAAGCTAAAGATTTGTTCAGAGAGAAGTCAAAATCACAAAGTAGTAATGTTCTCTTGGATTTACAAAGACAAAAGCAATAGAGAGGGAGAGAGTAAACAACAATGCTTTTAAGATTCCATCATTCTTTTGTAAATAAGATTAAGACTATAGAATGTGAGAGAGATATTTAGAGTTGCGAAAGGAACAGAATAAGAGAAACCAGACACAGAGGTTGACAAAAAAACGTGAAGGTAACAACAATGGTGAAACTCTCGAGAGATTTCACCACTTTTGTTTCGTGTTAAACTCTTTGCTCTTCTTCTCTTTCCCCTTTTAGACAGAAGGGAAATACTTGTTGAGATTGAAAGGAAGAGAATAGAATTCTTCGCTTCTTGTGTCACCTTTGAAAGATCTGAACTTGTCCCACCAATGCTTTCCTCTGTCTTTCCTTATCGATGAATCTTTCTTGTGCAATGTGTTGTCCAAGAAGAAGGCGACACTACCAGCAACAAATGCCTCTGAGGAGAACGGAACATTCACCATATCGTTGAACTGTCAAATATGTAAGAGGATAAGAGTTTCATTAGCTCAGACAAGGGGAGCGACCATACCAGATCAATCTACCAATAGCCTATTTCCATGTGAAGAAAAGACAGTAAATTAACAGGAAGAGTTTTGGTCACTACATACCCAACGAGCGCCAGTGTGGACGGGACCATATCCTTTGATTGCGGTGTACTCATTAAAGTACTGAGGGATAGACAGGCCAAGAAAGACGGAGAAACCTAAGATGAACTTAGTTCTGAAGCTGTTTAAGTTGCAGAACTGGAGAAAACTCAAACCCCCAGCTCCAACGTAAGCAAAGAAGAGACAGTATAAAGCAGCAATGATTGGTGCAGGAATTGAAGCAAACACAGCTCCAAATTTTCCTGCAATGTAACATAATGGACCATCAGCACAAATAAAATTTCAAACAAAAGCATTTTCATTTATTAGTTGAAATAGATTCGAACTTAAACTAACCGAGAATAGAGAAGAATATCATGAAGCCTGCAGCTATCTGGACAACCCTTCGGCTACCAACTCGTGTCAAGGCCAATAGTCCAGCATTTTCTCTGCACAAAAGGGAGAGAGAAAATAAACAACTTTCATACAGAAATATCCAAAAAAAAATTCAAATCAGAACATGTCTCATCTCAAAGATGCTTACACAGAGACAGAGGAACCAGCACCAGTACCAAACAAACCCGATATCAGAATTGCAACTCCCTGATCCACAAAAGAAAACATAGTCACCTCACAGCTATGTCAATAATTACTTCAGCAACATTATAACTTCTGATGTAGTTAACATACCTGCCAGCCAATACCACGGCTGAGAATAGAAGGTGGCAACATCGTTGCACTTGCATATCTTGAGACAGATATAAAAGCACCGGTTGACTTCATAGATCAGCCATGAAATAAACAAGACAAAACATGAATAAACAGAATCAGAGTATCAATTTATTTCGAAAATTTAAAATGTGAAGTTGATAGTCACATACCTCAACTAGAGCTACAAATGAAGCCATCATCATTGCAAAAGCTTCTCCAGCATCAAAAGACGGAGCCCCCCACTGAAAAGGCCATGGAACTCTTATCCTGAGTAAAAAAGAGCGAACATTAACAACGGGTCCCATGAGATCACATTTTTTAAGTCTTTTGTTATTCTATTTCTTCTTGCTCTTGCGGTCTGTTAAAACTCCAAATTTTTGGTAGCTATGGCTGCAGCCACATATCTAGAGCTACGTTGTAACTCTTACCATGGGGCAGCACCTATGATTCCAGCACGATCTGTTCGGCAACTTGTTTGTGTAGTTGGAGCAGCACCATTGTAGGCCCCACCTACTGTAAGAAGATGAGCATAGATCCACACAATCACCACCGCAAATATTACTGCAAATCGGTCAAACACATTTTTCCCTGATTTGATCACATGAGGCAGATACTGCAACAGGAAACAACAACTCATGAAATCATGTCACCATAAGAAAAAATTATAAATAGCAAGTTAAAAAGATTACCTGTGAAACGAACACTAGAATAAGAAGCTCAGGCAGTCCAATCTCTATGCACTTAGCTACCTGAAACGTTAAAATTGATTTCAACAACTAAAGAGCTAGAGGAGTATCTGTGGTCTACTCTTATGTACTAATTTAAATTGTTTGATATTTTGTGTTTCAGTGCAACAAGAGAAGACTTACCCCCGGGAAACCAAACTCATACAGCCCAAATCCAACGAGACCCACAAGCGGAACAGCTGAAATAGGACTTAAGAACCTGACAATGATATAGAAAAAAAAATTACATAGCCCTCTCAGAAATGTAATGCTGAAGACATGTTCTGAGAAATTTAATGCAGTGTAAGCAAATCAACTGTATGAGACTACATGCTCCACCAGACTAACCTAACAACATTACGCCAGAGGCCACTGAAACCAAGAATCATCTGCAGGGTTGATGCAACAATCAAAGCGCCTTGGGTTGCCCGCATTATCCTTTCAAAGCGCTAAAACAAAGCAATGTAAACACGATTCTTTACTGTTATAAAAGCACAGGAAAGGAAAATCCACATTTAACGATGATAAAACCTGGAAGTCATCATACATCAATAGGGTTTGAGGTATCACTGAATCTTCCAGAGAGGATAATCGATATTGTTGTTGGAACAAAGGTGTAGGACGCTCCAATTACAGCAGGCAATCTCGTCCCGAAAAGTGTTTGGAGCAATGTGTTGATGCCAGAAACAAAGAGAATAGTTTGGATCACCTTTGCCTTCTCTTCCTGAAATTAGAAAATCAAAGTCAGCTCAGTAACTGACACCATTTCGTCTGTCTTCTGTATTATATAAGTAAATTCTTTTGAGGCCTTACATATCCACCTCCCATCTGGGGAACAAGCGCAGTAGGTATGAGAACTGTTGTGCCAAGCATCACAAGGTAATGTTGAAATCCAAGGAGAATAGCTTCAGCTGAAATGTAAGCATATGAAAAAATGTAAGTCATTCTGAAAATTGCGCAAATTCGAGGTCACTAC
Organism: Lepidium aucheri; assembly: GCA_900406435.1. Classification (NCBI taxonomy): domain Eukaryota; kingdom Viridiplantae; phylum Streptophyta; class Magnoliopsida; order Brassicales; family Brassicaceae; genus Lepidium; species Lepidium aucheri. Next base: position 55,900 of record OVBA01000354.1, read on the forward strand.
TATCAAATCCAAACCCACAACCACTGATGATAACAGATTAGGCAAGAACAATCACGAAAATCTCCTACTTATAAGCAAACTGGGAAAACAAATCTTAAGGAAAATCAAGCGACTATTATTAGGTCGACACATTATTTAGAAGAAGTAAAGCCGAATGAACAGAGAAGAAAAAAAAACAAAAGGAAACTGGACATTTATACACAGAGCGAGAAATGAATCGAGAAAGTAACAATCTATTTAATAAGAGCTTTGTGACAAGTTGGAAACTAGAAAAAGAAGAAGAAGAAGAAGAAGAAGAAGAAGAAGAAGAAGCTCACGCCAAGGAGGAGGACTGGTGATGCAATAAGAAATGTTGGGAAGTTGATCTTTAGGAGGATGTGGTTGAGGTTCGTCTGCTTTGGGTGCTGGAGCTCCCCCCGCCATGGTTTCTTATTTTTGTTATCTCTCTCACTCTCTGTCAATCTATTTCTCTGCAAACCAACAAAAAAAAATCATCAAAGAGTATAAAAGGAAACACACAGACACAGAGAGTAGGAGCAGTGAAGAAGTAAAAAAGGAGAAAAAAAAAAAGGCCCCAGATCGGGGAATCTACCGAGCTGCAATGTGTAAAGGAAGCAGAAATCAGTGGAAATATGAAAACAATTGACAAATCGGAAAAAGGGAAGAAAGAAAGAGAAGTGATGATGATAACTCACAACAGTGGCAGCTTCTGTGAAAGAGGGAAGAAGGAAGAAGAAGACGACGAATAATAAAAGAGAGAGAGGAAGCGAGTAATTCACAGCGAACGAGAGAGAGAGTGTGAGGTTTAGGTACAAAAGGTAAAGTCACACAGACACAGACACAGAGAGAGAAGAGGGAGATTAATAATATTAAAACTTACTTTCATTTTTACTACTACTTATAAGTGTATTATACAAAACTCGAGGTGAAAAAAATACAAATGGAGTCAAAATTAAAGAATGAGTGAAACCGTGTTTGTAGAATGGAGTATATTATTGTTGTTAGGAAATTAATCATCTCTGTACTTTTACAACGCAATTAAGGGATGTACAGTTAGTTAAAAAATTCAAGACTTTAATTATCTTCACTGCTATTATTAAATTTTTTTTTTGTCAACCTTACTCATTCATTTTATTGGTGGAATCGATAAAGGTCCGATCTATAGCCAAATTGCTCTTACTGGAGCTGGTGGGAGTTGAACCCCACCTAATACTTAGCTAGATCAGGGGCAAACCAACTGAGCGACCTACTTCTTAGCTTATTAATATTCATTTAAATATTTGAATTACCAGAATACTCTCATCCGACTGAAATCAGGGATGATTGATTTACATAGGAAGAATGAATAAATTAGAAAGAGCGGTGGTGAAAATAGAGAGAGAGAGCCGTCTGAATATTTTATAAATAAAAACTATATAATATTAATGTATACTGTAATAGTTTTGAACGATTTGAGAGGGGGAGATGAGTAAGTAATTGATTGATTGTTTAATAAATTAATAAAGAAAACATTGAAAAGGATGTGAACAAAGAAGAGACGAGAGGAATCTTTTCTTCTTTAAAGTCTTTCTTTTTTGCATTTTATAAAGTCATTATCTTTTCTTACTAAGTAAAGTCCACAAAGTTTTTTACATTTCTCTCTCTCTCTAGCCTTTGTAAATAAATAATTAAAACAAATATCAAATTGTTCCAATGAGTAAAACTGTTTATTATTCTGTTGTTGAAATTTTGTTCAACCAAATAATTCTTTGAACAAATTATTATAAGTGTTGGGATAATTATGACAATCTTACTTTACACTTTTGTATCAATTTATATAGCATATTCGATGTAGAGAAAAAAAACAATTTCAACTACGAGTTAAAGCACAATTTTAGTTAAATTACTTTTTATTAAATATGACTATTTTTACAATTTTTCCTATTTTTTAATAAAAGAGAAAAATTTGAAAATTGAACAAATGGAGAAAGCTAAATAAATTATCAATTCTAACTAAAATTATTTATACAAAGCGAGAATCACTTTAATTTTTTTTAATGAGACAAAAATAAATTTTAAAATGAGAATTATTTTAACATGAGAAGGAGATCAATAATTTTTTTAACCTCAAAAAACTTATAAACTTTATGATTTTTGGCCCTAAATTTTTTAGATCATAATCATTTGCCTATGCTATCTATGCCACAAACGGGTTCTGTATACACTTGACATTAGATCCAATAAAATTCCGTTTGGTTTATGTTGACATCAATGGATAAAAAATGTTATTCTTTGTAAATAAGCATCATTTGAAGTTATCCATCTCTTAGCTTAAGATTTCGATTAAAATAACTACAAATGTAAGCATTAAAATTTACATTTTGGTTAGATGCTTAAGAGATAAGTAGCAAAAAAAAAAAACACACACACACACATAGAAAAAGATAAATGTCACGTCCACTTTTTATTCATGTAGTCCCGTGACTGACCCACATATAAAAACAATCTAACAAAACAAATTATAAAGATACTTTTATCTTTAAAGTAGTATTTGTAATCGAATTTACAATGACATTTATACACTCCTCAAGTTGCTGATGATGGGACTCGAGATCGATATTTGGCAACAAACTTCTTGTTTAAGATAAACAAAGTTACTATTTGGCTGAGATATGTGTTTTATTTTTCTATACATTGAGTCATTTATGTACAAATTTATTCAATGTTTTGTCAAGACCAGTCGTGCATCGTTTTCAAATCTATATATATATATTGGCAATAACTACACAAGTATTCTTTACCTAATTTCACCTTATACAACCAATTGCCGACAATTTCGCTAAAGAAAAAATTACTAGAAAATGTGATTAAAAATTAACAATGATATGAGTTTTTAAAATCTAAAAAGATGTATTCAAAATTCCATGCATGGTTCATTGAATGAATGGATCTGTTCAAAATTGCTTGGAGGTGTTACACATATTATCGATGCTACTCTTTAAGACAAGCACGAGATATATACATATTTTATATACGTGAGTCATATATCCGACACGTGGGTATATAAGAATTTTGTGTTGATAAACCAGCTAAGCTAGATTGTTTGAAGGAATTTCGCACGTTATTAAGAATCTGGGTCGAGCATTATATTAGTAGTAATAATAGTAATTAAACCATGAAGTAGTGGCTGAAGTCATCGAGCCACTTAATATATTATGAAAGCGAGTTTTCATAGTAATGACCACATCATTATTGAGAGATTGTGAGACTCGCAAGTTGTTGTCAAGCTGATAATGACCCAATATTCTTAATAACATTTGTATGATTGTTATTACTATTTTTGTTTTTGGTTATGAGCTATTATTCAATATATTTTTATTGGTTGCTAACTAAAAAACTTTAAAAACAAAGTGGCCCAAAATAGGCTCAATTCCAGAAGACACTTAAATCTTTCGATGATTGTGAGATCCGACTTGGTTCTGCAGTCTGTTGGAATCTGCTTCTCTTTGGCTCTGTTTCACATCTCCTTCGCACAAGCCATCATTGCAGTTGGATTTGAAATCAAACCGACTTGAAGACCACCTGCAAAAACACCAACCAAAAAAAACTCCGGCGAACAAAGATTTACTCCTTAAATCGTTGGTCGACTTCACATGAAAAGAAAGGTATCAGCAACCTTCGATGGATGTTTTGCGAAGTCCGATGCAGGATCAGATCACAACCCATACGGATTGTTACTCCACTTCTAACTATTTTACCAAGGAGCTATCTCCGAAAAATTTGAGTGAAAGAATAGGGAGATCCATGGAGACCTACAAGAAAAGCGGAGAGAAGAAAACTCTCTCTCTATGTTTCACATATAGTTTCTAATCTTTTTTTTCCGCTCCAAATAATAGTTAACCAAATCTATTACTAATAAAAAGGATTATTTGGAGCTTCCTAATTTTTTTCATCTCATTAATTAATGAATAAGGAGGAAATACAATATTACATTACATAAATATGATGCGATTTTTTTTTCCAAAAATTATCAAACACTAAAAAAGAGTAAATGTAAAGCAAATCCTAACTCGATATTCAAACTGTCCACACAAACTAATTAAGCCAAAGTGGTAGACGAAATCTCATATTACAAATATGTATCTCACTGATAAAAAAACCTGATTTTAAAACTAGAAGAATTAAAAGGTACAATTCATACCGGAAATGGCAAACTCAAACAACTGTAACCAAAAAACGCCTAGCAGACGTAAATAGCATACCAGACCATGATCTAAATCTTGAAGTATAGAAAAGGAGTGTGACTTCCTCAAACCAGAAGGTACCAACCTCAATGAAGAATTGTATCAGATTGAAATCGGTAAAGGTAATATACCCAACACGAATTGCATATACAACGAATCAAAATCCATAAACCTTAACTAAACACAACCAAACACAAACTAGGCTAAAATAAAACAAGTAGGCATGACGACTAAGTTAACAGAGGAGAAATGAGAGGTAAATCGAGATTACAAATCTCATCGAAGGCAAGCACCACTCTGACAAGTCTAAGATTCAACGTGCATCCACGCCAACCGACCATTTTTTAATTGATCTTCTAGTGCCAAAGATCCATCGAGGCTCAACCAGGAAAAGAAAAGCACAAAAGCAAACACAATAGCTAAGGAAGAACTGACAAGAACCTTGAAACATAGAGATAGCTTCAACAACTGCGGATGAACTCGGTGACCCACCATCAACAACAAAAACTAGAAGAAAAAACTAAAGTGCAATCGACGGCGATACAAAAAGAGGGGTATCGATGATGGTTCTGTAAGAACCACCACCTGCCGAATTTAACACGTTGAATTCAACACCAACATGACTTCTAGGTTAAGGTTTTGAATCCGCATCCTCAATAAGAATAAGGGTTTTAATTTTGATAGCTGTGGGGCTTAAACTAGAAAGCATAGACCTTTCTATAGTGAAAAAGATGATGTGTCGGAGGATTTCATGATCTAAACAAACTTAAAGAAATCAAATATATTTAGAGATGATATTGGAGGATAAACTTGAATATTTGAGATTGTTTGAGCTGCAAGACTCAGTTTTTGGTGATTTTAGTATATAAATATGTGAGTTGAGGTTGAAACACCAACGCTTGAAAGTTAAAATTGCCAAAATGAGAGATTATAACTTAACTTTAGAAAAAAATTTCAGAAGATGAGTGTTTGTTCTATGCATGGCCGATCTGTAAAACAAAAAACTTACACTGATAATAAAATCAATTTTTTAAGAAAAAAACTATGTATATATATAGTTAGTATACTATAATAAACCATAATTTGCACTTATTGACTAGAATGTGATTCACTAAACTAGCACAAGTTTTTGGGTATGATAATGCCATTTTTTTTAGAGTTTTATTTAATTACCGATCATTGCCACTGAAAAACGCAGTTGTTACTCTTCCTACTTCCATCCAGTCTATTCAATTTCCCCATTTTCTACACTTTTAGTAATTTTGTAAAAAAAGAAATTCTTTTTCTTCCTCTCATTTTTCTCAACTGCGATTTTCTATCTTATCATGAAGTCACGAACCCGTTGTTCCCTGTTTCTATCTTTTCGGTCACTTGTCTAGAGAGAACGCCAGGGTTAAGCGTGCTTGAGCTGGAGTAGTTAAAGGATGGGTGACCTTTCGGAAATTTATTTTCGGAACCGTTGAGTGAGGATAAAACAAGGGAAAAGATTATGTTGTGATTTGTAGGATCGGTAAACAAGTCTTTAAAGCCTCCCGAACATAGTGTACCGACCGTCGGGCTGGTAAGATGCCCACGAGACCGGAGAGGATGTGGGACCCATTAAGGTAACAGTCAGGGTGTTACATAGGTGACACTCAATAAAGAACTCATCTAGATTGACCTCAGATAACACATCGACCGATCGTGCAATCGCACTAAGCAATGGACCAGAGGCAAGAAACGGTGCTAGATCTCTTAATCCTCTATGGCCAACACGACGCATGATGTCATGATAACATGAAAGGGATGTAAGGCAAAGAAATGATGAGAATAAGATAACAATTCAGTTTGTTTTTCAAGGTTGGTGATAGAATAAGTAGCATTAACATATTTAACATCATTACATGGGTATGCTACATTCTACATATTGAAGGAATCACAGTACATTAATTACACTAATTATGTAGGAAATCTACATAGTTACAACAATTATGTAGTAAATCTACATATTTACAGTACTTATGTAGTACATCTACATAAGTATAGTACTTATGTAGTAAATTTACATGATTACAATACTTATATCGCTAGGGTTTCCCACTTGCACTATATATACTTCCATTTTCATGCTATAACATATTTCACTCACCATTACCTTATATCAAAAAAGCTCAGGATAACAATCGTCTTTCACTTACCGTTCTTTACAAAAAAAACTCAAGAATAGCGTTATCGATGAATGCCAAGGGGAAACAACCAGCTTGATACTGTTCTGACGACTCCAACGAGAAGTGCAACGCAGACAAGATACCAAAAAGCCCCACGACGATCATAAACAACAAGTTTATGTTCGCATTCTTTCAGGAATTCAAGCGGATGCACCTTGATAAGGCGAGCAAGAAGTTGTGGAAGTGTCTAGCTTGTGAGGACAAGCCTGGTGCCAGAGTGGGGTATTTACTAGACGTTCTAGTACAGCACGGGAAGACCAAGATAAGAGTCAGAGTAAACTTTCACTGGGAACTAGCTAAAGTTATAAAAAATGAGATAATGTTCCATGGATCGGTGGTCAAGGGAAATGAAGAACCACATTTATTTGGGATGTGGAAAGGTTTAGATGAGGGTAATCTGAAGGATCTGGTGTGGCCTTTGGTGATAAATATGGTGTCGTATAACCTTCCTATTGCATAATCTCTGATTGTCGTCATCCAGAATACTGGTCTTTATGTCAATCCGAAGACAAAACATGTAAGTTGTAGTGTACAAATATATGAATAGGCACATATATCTGAACCTTATACACTGGTTTCATATGTTAGTGGATCGGAATGGGCAATCCTGAATTAATGGAATACTTCAAACGGTTTGAGCTTCGAGAGCACGCCATTCTTATTGACCAACTGGAAATATGGGGATGAGTACATTAGTTTTTAATGAATCTGCCTGCGACTATTTTCAGGCTGAATGACTCCACTTGGAGTTTGTTAAACAAGGATTTAGTATAACCGAATGCAACCTTCATGAAAAAGGTCTACTGGTGGTCTTCACCAAATATTTGGCTATCGTGTGAAACAAAGAGATCTTCAAGTCTTTAATGCACCACAAAGCTGAGATATGACTGGGTATGTTTTTGGGAGGTGGCAAAGAAGGACTAAAGAGAGGGAGAAGGAAATTACAAGACATATGTCCAATTAAGACAACGGTCAAATTAAGGTTACTACTAGACTGTGAGAGTTAAGTATGTTCAATAATAAGATACCATTTATGCTACACATAAACATTACATAATAATCAACTCATTTATGTAGTAGTTAAGTATGTTCAATAATAAGATACTATGTATGCTACACATAAACATTATATAATAATCAACTCATTTACATAAACTCCGACAAAGAGTACTTTAACATAGAGAAACCATGGTAACATAGTTAATTACTCTATAATGGCTTTCATATATTAAGGTTAGTGTAACATACATATCACACAACAACTACATATTTTAAAATCGATACAGAAGATTAATACACAAATTCATCGTAACATTGCTACATATTTTATAAAGTTATATCGTACAATGGCTACACGTATTCAGACATCTCGCTATACATATTACATATTTATAATTTGTATCACATCGATACATATTCAATAGTACAGTCGATCCCAACGTTTGATGACCAAAACATAGGCAAAAGCTAATCTGTCCCAATAACAACTTAGCATGCATCAAGAATCTCTAACGTGTAAAAGTACCCAAAAAAACGGTAACACAACATCAAGTAATGATGACCACATCCAATGAGATTATCACAGAGACTGTAAAGATGTTGGAACGAAGATCCGGTACTAGTTATGATTTTTTAGACCTGGCAACAAACGTCAAGATCTATCTCCTATGCCACTACCAAGTTTGTTACTTCCCGTAAAAACAAGGTGAAAAGCGAGTTACCAAGTTGTGGCTTACCAATCACAAATGTAAATATTGCGTACGCAAACTCAGCATGTAAGACATCGGCTGCTGATGCAAACATGATTTTATTCATCGCACGGTTGAAGAATTCTGTAGGAGCATATCATGCTTCGGCGGATGAAGCTAAAACTTGTAGCCCCTATACGTACATCGCCAAAGGGTTAAGCGCATCCAGGCAACGCCAGAAGAAAGGCATGTAACACGAACCAACATTAGTCAGAGCAACATTGTAAATGAACTCTTCAATGTTGACATCAGCCATAACTTTTTTACAGAATGCAATCTAAGGCAGGTAAGGACTCAAGGTGATAAAAGGACATAGATTTTAAAAACCACTACGGGCAACACGTCTGAAAATGTCTACTATAATATCTCATGGAATGTGAGGTGTAGGCATGATACGAGAAGAAATTATATTTGGTATGTGGTAGCAATTGTTTTGGGGTTTCAAGTATCAGTAAATACTTATATAATTCCTTTTAGACTCACTAACTATACAACCAAAACACATTTACGTACCTTTGATACATATGTATCTGTTTACCGTATATGGTAAGAAAGCTACATATGACATATTTTAATTATAGACATTATGGCATAGTTAGTTACTCTATACGCTACATAGTTGTTTTCCCTTATATAGTTATGAAAGACATAGAATATTCTTCAAACTAGTTATTGTTCTCTCGCACAAATTTTCCCACCCCATCTAGTATCTATTCATTCCCATGTTTATGATGTCAGCAAGTATTCTTCTCACTAGGATATTCGATTTGACATTTTTGACGCGTAGAGGCACATAAGTATTGTTTAGAAGACGCACTTCCCGTTTAGATAATTATTCGTTATACATCGATGACTAGAGTTTTAATGCTCTGGTCACATATATTGTACATCTGCTACATATTTATCTCGCTTCTCTATCAATGTTATATGGGTCATATTTGTCCCTATTGCATACCTACCAAACAATTAAATTACATACCCACAAATATAGATTAATTACATAGAAACAATGTCACATAATTATAGACAAAAAGTATAAAACGAAGCAGCATCTGCAGACGGGAACTTTAGCATCCTCGTGCGTCTCCACACATGTGATAGTGACATCCATCCTGAATTCCCTAAAATGAGGTTTGAATCTACGTAGATCTAGGTCGGAAATATCCTCCATGGGCCCACACACACGGTCTCCAATATGGAAGGCATCTGCAATATTTGGGAAACCATCGAGAAAGAATTGAATACCGCGTCACCATATTCAGGATTACCGGCTCAGTATTTGAGCACTCAATTCGCGAATTGGGCTTCGGCATTGCCATAATTCGCTGCATATTCAAGTAAATTAAACCCATGCTGTGATGGGCCCCTTGAAACCAACCACCCTAATCATCAAATGTACTCAACAATGGGGTTTCATGTGAAGACGCAACGCATGAAAAATGAGACGTAAGGTGGTCCTTCATCCACTAAAGCAAAATACACTACAAAATCTTCAAAGTTGACATCCACCAGAACTTCGGGTACTATCTTACTAGAAGAGATGAAAGGACCTAGATTAAGAAATCCAAAACAACCAACTTGTCTAATGATATATGTAAGAATCTCGCGAGAAATGTAAGGGAGATACATGCTTGAGATAGAAAGATGATGGAAACTGATATTACCCAATAGCGATCTTTAAATACAGCGGCAAAGGAAAAAATTAGGGTTTTCGCGAGATGTTTGTACTTAAGTAATTGATAGATATGTAGTCCAAATAATAATGTACCAAACTACATACAACCCCAAAATAAATATGAGGGTTTCCGCGAGAAGTATGTGATATAAGTTCAATAAACACATTAACAAGGGCAAGATAGCTAACCACTTACCACATCTTCGGTGGGCCTTTTATGTTTGAAGCCATATCCTGTCTATATGTTACGTCATCCATATTGCATACATATAAGTCATTTATATGCTACATTCGTACATATCATCAGATACTACATGTATATTATACAAAAATGTTTCTTTACACAGAAATGACAAATTCTGTACACAACACAGATAAGTATGTGGAATATTAAGGTAGTAAGTATGTTACATATAAAGTTACATAATTAACACCCATATAAAATTACATAATTAACACCCATTGACATAAAATGGATCACATAATACAGAGAAAGCATAGAAAAACTTACCACACATCAATGAGGGTTAACGTATAGCAAAAACCAAAGCAGACCTCGCAAATATCAAGTACTCTTATATGCCCACAAGGGAAATGATACCATATATTGTAATGCTTATAGAAGCAAGCAGCATAATAACGTCCGATTTTGTTGATTTTTAGGAACACTTCATCCGTAATCTAACCTGATCATCCGAAATCTCCAGCTTTCGCTAAGAATTCGTCGAATAGAGAACTTCCAATATAAATATGACCATATGCACAAAACACAGCATACACAAATTTGGCATATAGACGACCATAATCTGATGTAAAACCTAGTTACCTTAGCACCTCTTTCGATGGACCTTATCTTAGCAGGGTACGTATTCCATTAACATACATGGCCACCGGATTTCGTGCACTTAGGCAGCAGTGCAAAAATGGCAAGTATATCGAGTCATTGTTGCTTAAGGAAATAACAGAAGCAAACTCTTCAATGTTGACCTACGCTAGCACTTTTTCGGACAATGCAATCGATCTCATAAATCGACATGAGGCGATAAAAGGACCTAGTTTTCAGAAACCATCACGACCAACATGCTTGACGATGTCTTTCTTTATATCTAGTGGAATGTAAGGCAGAGGTATAAAGACTATGAGAATTTGGGTTTTCGAGAGAAGTCGTTAGGATTTCCCAGACAATGAATACACTACTTATATACGAGTGTTCACAACAGTCATCGTTGTTAAACATAAGCGGTCAATAATTCTTTAGCATTTCTATAAGGAGGGAGCTACATATATTAGATATTATACACGTCACATAATAATTCTTTGATATACATATAAGTACATATAAGTATATACATTACATAAGCTACATAACTCCCATTTATATTACATATATTGCAGTACCTATATACATACTTGATGCCCTCCCAGATGCTAATGTGAAATACAACCATCCATGCTTTAGAAAAGCGGGATGATCATTAATGTGAAGTGCAGAGAAATGTAGTGATTGCAGACACATATATTATTGTTGTGCACCATAAAACAAGAAGGAAATTAACCAAGGAACTCGTTGAATGAATACGAATAAAGTCCTGGTATTCCAATTTCTCCGATTTGAGCATGGACATGATTACCAATTTTTACTGCTTCTTCCATGGTTGCCGTCGTGTCCATCAACGAGTCAAAGTTATAGTGTCCAACATCCAGTTGCCCACAAAGACACAAGAATGCAACATTCGCAGATCAGGCATACAAAACACCGGAAGTTGCCGCATGTAGTAAATAAACCATGGTATCTACTGATGGACGTGCTTATGAAACCAAAAATAACACCATACATACATAGCCATCGGATTGCTTGTGTCTATGCATTGCTGCTAAAAAGGCTAAAAAGGTGATTCGTCATTACCTAGAATAACACTAAAAGTGAACTTCTTTATGTCGATATCCACCAACACCTCCTCGGATAATGCAATGCCGTTGAGATAAGGGCCCACATCAATAAACGGCCCAAGATCTCAAAATCCACCACCACAGCCAACACGACACACAATATCTCTAACAATACCTTGTAGTATGTGTAGCAGAGACATGATTCTTTAGGAAAAGAGTCAAGGAATTCCGGTACCAAAGAGTTTCTGATTTTGGATTTCTCAAGGTATTAAGGCGCGATGTGATTTTCTAAATATGTGGTTTTTATTAGAATGTAGCATTGCTATCTACATTTATTCAACTCTGTCGCTACATATTTGTAGCATACAAGCTACATTTGTATCGCTTGGTTAGTAAAGTAATAATAAATAAAAATTGAACAAATGCTACATTTTTATCATCAATTATACATACTAATAGTTTGAATTCTACTCACCTATATTTATTGCATGGTCATCTGCAAGTTTCAAAGAGGTATCATTTATAGTCGAGTGGTGCATTATGTTCCAAACACCGGTTTCAAACACCCGTCCGGGGAGGCATATACATTAAATAGGCGCAAGGTATTCGAAGTATCAAACAATAAACAAGTTATTTCTGGAACCGTCGCTTAGTTTTATTTACCTACACTATAAATATAGCAGTTTTACCAACTTTTCTTGTCATCATATTTCAATAACTCCAACCAAATACCAAAAATGAGTTTCAAAGGAAAAAGAACATGTTCCTTATTTTTTTGATGAGTTAAGTGGTGATTATGACTCTTATGGGAGAAGTGATGATATTTAGGATAGTACCAAGGTTCTCCTGCCTATGTTCTTTGATAAGATGAAGAGAATAACGATTACAGAGGCTAATAAGAGGCAATGGAAGTGTCCAGCCTATCAAGGTAAACGTAGTTCTAGAGCCTAGTTTAATCTGGATGCCCTTCCGTTTCACACGAAGGGCAAGAAAACTATACTCGGGGAACTTCATTTACAACTCTTTGAGACATTAACCAGCGAGTTGAAAACTCTAAAAGCCCTCGCCAACGAGGACTCAGAAGAAAATAATTTTAAGCAGTGGAAAGGTCTTTATAAGGGTAGACTGAAGGAACTTGTGTGGCCTCTACTGGTTAATGTGGAGCAACCTGACAACCCTATCGTATGGCCTCCCATTGTAATCATCTAAAATACAGGACTGGTAAAAGATCCTAAGACACAACATATAATGTTTTATCCCATCACAACTCTAGACACTGTACCAGTTCTCAAACAGATTCTGTAATCTTTTTAGTGGGTAGGGATGGGGAACCCAAAATTGCTTAACTACATAAAAGAGTGGGAACCTCCTAGAATTCACCGTGCTTACAGCCCACATGGTCATCGTGGGATGTGTGCTTTTTTGTTCGACGAAACTACTCATGGCATTTTCCAAGCTGAACGACTCCACATGGAGTTCGTTAAGCAACAATGTGATAGAGTAGATTGGGAGTGTCAAAAAGGCGATATTGTGGACGTTTTTTCCAACTATTAGGCTTTCGGGCAACCGAAGAAGATATTCATTTCTTCAATCAACACTTACGTGGTAATCCAAATGAATTACTCACTAACTAGGCAACAAGAGGGTGAATATGAGATGAAGTCTTATGTAGAGATGGTTGCCAACGTGGTGAGGGGTCAGACTGAAGCAAATGAGCAGGATGGGATTGAAAACATTCGGACAAGACACTGAGTATATTGTCGTTGTTGTTTTTCTTTCAAACCTTTGTTTGTTTACTACTACATTTTGGTTACAACTACGTGAATGGTTCATTTTTATTTCTGCATATATTCTACATATAAATTTCCGTTGTCTACATATTTATATAGAATGTTGCGACATAGTTATATCGTGCATATCGGCTTCATCTTTTAATTCCTTCCACTCATAAGTAAACATCACATTACGTAATAGCACGTCTTGATAAGCACAACTTAGCATGCATCAAGGAGGGCAATGAAGTACAATAGAGCAGAACTTGCAAATATAATGAACTATGATAGATAATTGGTTGTTGGACCTATTATGTTTAAAACCCATCCCTTTCAACAATTGTTATCTTATAAGTTTCTGATACATACCAACCAAAAACCTCTCAAATATGTTACATAAATAACATCACATAATAACGGGACAGTAGTACTAGGGATTTTCAGTTGTTACATATTTATTTAGTGCCAATCAATACATAAAGACATATATTAGCAAATATCGATGACGGTTAACATGTAGTGCAAAGTGGAGCAGTGATGGTAGAGATCAACAACCGTGTTATGCGCCATGTGACAATAGGGGATGAACCCTTACTATCTAGTTAGACGGTACGTGCGCCGATTGGGAGTACCAATTTCTTTGATCAAGTCCCCTACATAATTTCTGATTTCGACTGCTTCTTCAATGTTTGCCACTCTCCCCAGCAAGGAATCAAAAATCTTGACTCCGACATAACGTTGGCCCGTAAGATAGAGAAATTCTTCACTCGTGAATCGGGCGTGCAGAACACTAGAACATGCTCCATGACACAAATAATCCATCGCATCATGCGGTAGTCTACCTGATGCAAACGAACACAACCCCCGTATATACATAACAGTCGGGTTCCTCACACATAGGCAATGACGCATGAAGGATGATAAGGTGAATCATCGTTACCTAGAGCCACGCCATTAATAATCTCATCTATGTCCACCGCCTCTAAGACGTCGTCAGATAATGCAATTGTACCAAGACAACCAAACCCAATCAGCGGGCCAAGATCTCGAAATTTGTCACGATTAACATGACAAACAATGTCAGTTAGAATATCTTCTGGTAGCTATGGCAGAGACATGACTGGTAGATAAGAGAATGCAATTTTAGAGAAATTAAGGTTTTCTAGTTCCTGAGTTAAAACTGCTACTATGTAAACATCACATAGAAGTATGTGAAAAGTTAAGTATGTAGTTAGTATACATATATAGGTAGATGAGAACTTATATGTAGTCATCGAAAAATATGCTATTCCAAGTTATTAGAACCTCAACACTTAATTATGTACTCATCCGATCAAAATATATATGTAGCTGTTAACGAACACAAATATGAAACATATTTAGGAATTCATAAGTATGTTACAGAGCTAACAAGTGTGTTACAAAGTTATAAAACACGTAACATACATATTGCACTTATAAATATGTTACATATCTAGATTTATAGGTGAAAAGTTCTCATATTATTTATGTCAATTATGTAGATTCAAATCACATAAATACATAACATACTTATTTTAAAAAATTATACACACAGATACCGATTCTGTAACATACATACATAAATTATGTGTTCATAAACAGATAACTATGGAAAATAATTACCTATATACATTTATGTAGCCATATCGACTTTGAAATGATACATAGTCAATATGTACTTAAAAAATTATGTTGAAGAATAACCAAAATATGCCAAATAGTAACGAAGTATGCAGAAGTCTTGACTCAGGCAGCCTGGATCAATATGGTGGCAAATCTGTAAATACTTTATTTTTCACACAAACAACTAAAAGTACTTTAGTATTATTTAACCAACAATAAATCTACATTATTTTTGTCCCATTCTAATATTATTTAAACAACAACAAATCTACAATATATCTATTAAGCTAACCAAACTTTGTGTAGCGTGGTATAATCTCTAGCCGGCGAAATAGGAGTATTATGGAATCTTTATCGTAAGTGTGAAACCAATCTAAAGTCACACAAAGTGTGATACATAGAAAATAAAAGAAAATGTAGCTAATGAGAAATTAAAAGCCAACAAAAAAATGGATGAAAATAATAAATAGTAATTATTAGAAAAAGTGGGGAGTGAGGAGAAGGAGCACATGGGATGACAGAAAAGTTTATTAGCGTAGTTTTGGGAAAAACGGCTAAAACCTACATAAACTTTTGACGTCGTGTCAATTCATACATGAACTTGGGTATCAAACTTAAACTTAAATTTATTAATAAAAATTGTAAATTTCATACACGAATTATTATTTTTCGGCCAAAATCAATGTTGACCGTTATCTCCGTTAGTCAACCGTTAACGTGACACGTATACGATTGAACACGTGACACGTGTACGGTCAAATAAATTTAATTAAAATAAAATCAAAATAAATTAAAATAAATTAGAATAAATTATAATAAATTGTAATAAATTATAATAAATTGAAGTAAATTATTTTAAATTGAAAATAAATTGAAATAAATTAAAATAAATTATAATAAATTATAATAAATTAAAATAAATTATTTTAAATTGAAAATAAATATAAATAAATAAAAATAAATTATAGTAAATTATAATAAATTATTTTAAATTGAAAATAATTGAAAATAAATTACTATAAATTGAAGATAAAATGAAATAAATTACATAAAATAGAATAAAATGAAATGAATACATAATATAAATAAAAATAAATAAAAAGTATAATAAACTGAAATAAATTAAAATAATTTGTGATA